>JAGKTI010001811.1:18329-37749 GCA_018397915.1 Birgus latro
ACTTTATGTCTTGGTGGGCCTCTTGTCGAACCGCATATTACATCGGTAACTCTCAAGAGGTGGTTCTTAAGGGCTCTATACTGTTCATTAACGCCTCTATCTACGGCTCCCTGTTCAGCCACCACTCTCCTCATCTCACTTTAAAAGGCATCCCGTACTGATTGGTTTCCCAGCTTCCATATTTTCCTCCTAGGTTCATATGTCCTCCTCCTCATCACTCTTTCCTTAAGCACCATGTCACAAATCAACAGTTTGTGCTGCTGCACACACTCCTTGCTTCCTATAACTTTAACATCCCTCACTAACCTTCTATCAACCCTCCTGACCAGAAAATAATCTATCTGACTGCTATTTCCCCCGGGCTCGTACGTAATCAACCAACTCATTCTTTTCCTAAAATGTGTGTTGCACACAATCATGTCCATAGCCTCCTCAAACTCAAGTATTCTTTTCCCTCTCGCCTTGGTGGGTTATGTCTGTTGCATAGCTGTCTCTGCAGATTCCTTGGATCACTGATTTTTTATGTTTACTTTCTTTAGATGGAAAAGTTGAGAGGTAGGATGGGACTGAAGTGTATTGGTGTTGTGATGAGGAGAGGTAGGCTGAGGTGGTTTGGATGTGGAGAGGATGGGGGATGATAATTGGGTACAGAGGGTGAGAGGTGTTAATATTTGGGGAGGGGTAGACCGAGAAAGACATGGGACGAGGTCATTAAGTGTGACTTAAGGGTTAAGGGACTGAATAGGGAGGCTACCAGGGATCGAGCAGCGTGGAGAGCCACCATTAGGTGACCATGGCCGACGCATGCAAGCATGTTGGAGCTTTCAAAAACGAAAACGAGAACGAAACACTTTTTTTCTTATACTTGATCTGCTGTGTTGAATTGTCACTTAATTTAGCCTCATAACAAGCTTGACTCATTTAAAAAAATTCTCATAGATATGCCTAAAGCGGAGCAAAGCTCTAGTACATTATGTCTGTCCTCTCTCACTGCTCTCTTGTGTTCTTACCTTACCTGATTGTTCTTACCTAACTGTACCGTAACAGGAATGAATCAAGTTCGTACTGTCCCATGTATTAGATCACTTTTATTATAGATATCCATAAATTTATGAAATATTTTTGCACACACTATTTCATTCAGTAGTACAGTCCACTGATCAGTTGCCCTACTTAGGAAACTAAATTTCCTTATGTCTTTAGCAGCTCTCTTTTTATGTAGTTTTTTGCAGTGTTCACTTGCTGATGCTTCCCCACAGATCATACACAGTGAGTCCTTGCTATACGAAAAGGATAGAGACTGAAAAAAACCTTTCGTAATTTGAAACTTAGTTTATCTGAACGATTTCCCCCATTGAAATATACATAGAAATGGGGGGATGCATCCCAGGACCCCTTCGGACCCCCCACCTAAACTTTACTCCTCCTATTTTGAAGTACCTGTAGAAGTAAGTACGAGTAATACCTGTAGATGTAGAGAAGGAGATGGCCATTTTCTTGTACATCTCCTTTTACTTGGCAACAGTCCCAACGGCGGAAGCTGCAAAGCCTAAAGCATGCCCAATCTTCGAGACTCCCTGGCCCTCCTCATGGTGTCTTATAATTTCCAACTTCCTCTACAGAGTTAGAGTACGGTGCTGCTGCTTCTTTGCAGTGGGCTCCCCCAATGCTGGAGATGATGCAGGGCACTTGGGAGGCATATCTCAACAGTTCAAAAAGGTGTAGAGTTGTGAAAATATCCTCACATACATCAAAGCTGCTAGGAGGGACATGAACTCAAATGAGAAGCGTGCAAAATTTTTTTTTTTACCTTAGAGGGGTTAGTTCGTTTCCTTGCCGCAGCGCATTTTGAATTTTTCATATTTCCTTTCGTAATGCTTTTTGTATCATCGAGACAGATACTTTCGTATTGTAGAATTTATCCTATATTAATTGCTTTCGTAACATTGAAAATTCGTATTTCGGGTTTTCGTGTATCGAGGATTCACTGTACTCATTTATGTCTATTTTATCTTTCCCAGAGACACATTTTCATAGCATAATCATATCTCCTCTTTTCTTTCTCTCCCGTAGTATTGGTAGACTCAGTTTGTCTTGTCTTTCTACATAGCTTAGATCCTTTAAGCTTGGTACCCATCTTGTAGTGGCCCTTTATACTTTTACAATCTTATCTATGTGTTTTTTGAGATGAGAATTCCTGACTACTGATGCATACTTCAGTGTTGGTCTGATGAATGATGTTATTATCTTTCTCAGCATGTCTTCATATATGTATGTGAATGCTATTCCCACATTAGCAAGCAGTGTATACATGTTCTGTACCTTCTCACTGATGTGGTCAGCTGGAGCTAATCTGTCTATTTATCTATCTGTTGCCAGATGCCATAATCCCATAAGGGATGGCCATTTGACTTTGAGTTATTTGTTTTACAGGGAGGGGCAGTAACCTTCCACCAACCCACTTGTTGACACGTAGGGAGCATGTATGGTTTGATTATATGGTTACCATCCAGCGTTGTCTATGGTTTCTTGACTTACAGGAAACCATTTGGCTTGTCACTCAATGTAAAGCCACCTGTATAGGAAAGAAAAGCAATAAGAAGTGATAGGAAAGATGGGAGAAATTGGAAGAGAGGAGGGCAGGCACAGAAAAATGATAAAGGCTAAGGAAGAAGTAGGCAGCACTACATCAAGTGAGTGGATGATGGTTGCCACCACCTACAATTGATAATCACTCTGAAGTCCTTCTCTCTTTCTGAGATGTGTAGGGTAGAACTTCCTAACTTGTAATCCAAATCTGGTCTTTTTCTACTTTTACCAAACTTAATTATATGACTCTTGTCCGCATTGAATTCCATTTTCCATTTATTGCTCCATTCATGAAGTTTATTTAATTCTTCTTGTAGCACTCTGCAAGACTGTCTTAGTAATTCTCCATTGTATTTTTGCATCACCAGCAAACATATTTAGATATCTTCCATTTCCAGTGTTACTGTCTATATCATTTAAATATACTAAAAATGTAATTTGTGTTAGCATTGAGCCCTGTGAAACTCTGCTAGTCACTTCGTTATATTTTGCATCACCAGCAAACATGTTTAGGTGGCCTCCATTTCCAGTGTTACTGTCTATGTCATTTATTCATTCATTCATTATCCAATCCTGTGTCACGCCACAGAGGAGCGTAGGTTGGTCCTGACATTTAAGATGAGAGTGACCAGCCTCACTCATCCCTGAATGGCATTACATGAGCAATGAACCCCAACCACTCCTAGGATATAAACCTTCACCGGCTCAATCATTTTGGAGCGTCGTAATTACCCGCTAAACCACCAGGCACCAAAATTTGGTTATATGGTTACCACCCAGCATAGTAAATGGTTTCCTGGTGTACAGGAAACCATTTGGCTTGTCACTCAGTGTAGAATCACCCACAGGCAGAAGGACGAGGAAAGAATAAAGGCAAGAAAGACAGAAGAGGGAGTGTAAAGTCACCCGTAGGCAGAAGGGCAAGGAAAGAATGAAGGAAAGAACGACAGAAGAGGATTGAAGGAAGGAAGGGGTCATTTAAATACACTAAAAACGTAATTGGTGCCAGCATTGAGCCCTGTGGAACTCCGCTGGTCACTTCCCTCCATAATGAGTAATTACCCCTTAGTACTATTGTTCTCATTTCCCTTTTTCTCAGAAAATATTGCATCCAACAGAACAGACTGCTTTGGATTCCTCCCTGATGGTACAGTTTTCATAAAAGTCTTTGTTGCTGTACTGTCAAATGCTTTCTTGAAATCTTGTTAGATTCTGTCCACCCAACCTTCTTTTTTCTGTAATGTTTCTGCAACTCTGTCATAGTAGCTTCATAGATTAGTAACACTTGATTTTCCCTTTCTAAAATTGAACTTCCCTTTTGCTATCATATTATGTATGTTCTTCTGGATTGTTTACCCAAATTTTTCATAGGAGCTTTTCTGATATCTTACAGCTCTGGTCAGTGATACTGGTCGGTAGTTGAGTGGATTCTGTCTATTCGCTTTCTTGAATAGGGGAACAGTGTTTGCTTTCTTTCAAATGTCAGGTGGTTCACTTTGATCTAAGGATTCCTTGACTATTAAATATATTGGTCTACTTAACTCTTCTGCATATTCATGTAGCACCCTACCAGAAATTTTGTCAGGACCATATGCTTTTCCTTTGTCTGATTTACTTAACTCTTCCTGTGCTTCTTTTTCTGATATTTTTATATCTGGTAATATGTGTAGGCATGCATGTTCCATATCGTCTCTCAGAATTATTCATTCATCATCATTCATCATCCAATCCTACATTTCCCCATAAGAAGCATAGGAGCCTGGGGCTGGGCAAGTTGGTCCTGACATTTACGATTAGAGTTACCAGGCTGATCAAAATTATTTCCTTCTGTAAAAGCTGATTCCTACTCTCATTGTAAATGTCAGGACCAATTTGCCTAACCCCAGACTCCTACTCCTCTCATGGGGCAACATAGGATTGGATGATGGATGAATGAAAAGCTGATTTGAAATTTTTATTTAGTGCTTTACAGATGTCTTTCTCTTGTGTATAGATGATCCCCTTGTCCATAATGGACTGTATTTTATCTTTAACTTTGGTTTTGTTTTGGATGTAACTGTGGAATGGCTTTGGTTTATCACTACTTTTATTTATAATGTCATCTTGAAACTGTGCTTCTCTTCTTATCCTTGTATAATCGTTTCTTGCCCGTTTGTAGTTGTTATATGCTGTTTCACTATTTTGTCTTCTGTATCTATTCCACAGCAAGTCTCTTTCTTCTTTTGATCTTTTACAGTCTGTGTTAAACCATTTCTTTATTTTCACTTCTGTTTCTTTGTACTATGGCATGTAATTTTGGACTCTTATTTCATAAAATTTGTAGAATTTTCTATACACAGTAATCCCTCACTTATCCAGACATAATAGCGCCAAAGGCATGTCCGGGTAGTGTTGACATCTGGATAATGAACACACTATTTCCCTGCCATACCCGGACCCTACCTATACCCAACCTCCAAACTATACCAAACCTATTAGTACAGTACCTATGCTTAATTTGGCAGTGTTTTCCAGTTGTTCAAGCATATTTAAACCTGAAAACACACAGAGGAGCATCCAAAGTAATGCTAAATACCAAGAAGACCATGAAGAAAAAATACTGAAAACCAAAAAACACCCTACCTATACACTACTGTATGTACGGTACAATATCCCTCCATATTTTCACAGTGTTTTCCGGTCATTCTGCCATATTTTGACATTAAAACATACGTAAGATTATCCAAAATAATTTTCAACTCAAAGAAAACCATGAAAAAAAAATGAAAAACAAAAAACACCCTTCCTATACTGTGATGTATGTACAGTACCCCTCCTATTTTTGTCACTGTTTTCGGGTCAATCTACCACATTTAGACATCAAAACACACATAGGAATATCCAAAGTAATGGTAAACACCAAGAAGACCATAAAAAAAAACATTGAAAGCCATAAAACATCCAACCTATACACCACTGTATATACAGTGCCCTATTGACATTATTTTCCGATCGTTCTGTGATATTGAGACATCAAAATACACAGAGGATTATCCATATTAATGCTAAACATCACAAAAACATTGCATAACCAACAAAATCAACAAAAAACCTGAAGACAGTTTGAAAATCAGTTATCTGTGAGTGATTGCTCCAGCAGCTCAAAAAAAAAAAAAATAAAAAATAAATAAAAAATCCAAGGCCTAGTATGCCACCGGAAATTGGTTATATTGGTATAAATGGTATACCATCATCTTCATGGTGTTTATACTAAAAGATAAGCTAATAAAAACAGATAAAAGTGATAATTAAAAGTACAGAAATGCAGTGAGAATAAAGTGTCCAGGAGTAAAACTTACCCTCATATAATTTCCCACCATCCTAGTGCAAAATTTTACCAGCACCTTCCAAGAGCTAAGCATATGTGTAGATGCAGTATTTCACGAGCTTTCTCGTGGTCACTTTGGAATTTTGATATGACCAGTAGTAAGTAAATCGCAAAAAACTGTGAAAACTCACTGGTCAGTGTTATCACCATGGAGGAGGGTAGGGAGTGAGGGGGGAGCCGGGACAATATGGAGAAAGGACGGGAGGTGGGGGAGAAGCGAGGCTGTAGGCAGGATTCTCCCTCTTCTGTCAAGAGGCGAACAGGTGCTTTTACCATACATTTACTTGTTACTTGTGGTCTGTTAGATGCTGAGTGGCCATGTGGAAACACAACTTACCGTGACCGGGAAACTTTTGACGTTCGGTAGAGAGAAGGACGGCCGCTGTCACCGAACATACACTCGTGGCTTGTGGTCTGTGTTCGATGGTGGTGGCGGTTAGAAAATCCTTACCCCAGTGGCCGCGCAACATTGAACATCCGGTGGGGATGAGTACGGACATGTTATTCCGCTTGCAGGTTACAGTCATATTACACAGGTGCTAGAGGTTCGTTGGGAGTGATTGTATGAGCACACAGCTTTGACCATTCAGTGGAGGGGTGGACAGGCATTGTAGCTTTCGTTGTGGGTTATGGGCTACTTTCTTTTCACAGCTTGAGCTCAGTGGCCATGATACCGGATTTTTGAACATGTTGGTTGGCTGGCTGAAGTTCTTGAGGACTTTTACATCCGGATAATAGCAAGTAAATTCGGATAATGTATTAATAGAGCCAAGGTCCAGCATCCGGATAATGAACACGTCCCGATACTGAGCGTCTGGATAAATGAGGGACAATTGTTTAACGTTTAAATTTTGTCCTCTAAGCTCCCTTTCCCAAACCATTTCTAATACCTTTAGAAAAAAAAAAAAATCCTACCCTGGAAAACAGTTCCTTCCAAGAAAAAAAACAACACAATACAAATGAGAGCCAAATTCAAGATCCATTTTTTTCGAGATGCCTGGACACAGTGCATTTGAAAGACTGGAGATCATAGGAAGTAGGAAATACAGACTGAGGGAGACAGTTCCAGAGTTGACCAGTTGCATAAATGAAGGACTGGGAGTAACAGTTAACTCTTGCGTTAGAGAGTTGGACAGAAAAGAGATGAGAGTTTGTTGCTAATCAGGTGCTACGCACCTGTCGTAGAGGTGGAGGGTTGCAAGCAGACAGTTCAGGGGAGCAGTGACCATTGAAGTAGCAATAGAAAAGAGATAAAGAGGCAACAGTGCAGCGAAGAGACAGAGGTTAAAGGGAGCCAGTAAGAGGAGGAGAATTGGTAAGACAGCCTTTGACTTCACCCTATTGAGAAGAGCTGTATGTGGGGAACCTCCCGACACATGAGAGTTGTACTCTAAACAGGGGCGAATACAACCTGTGCAGGGGTAAAGAAGGCATGGAGTTGGCTTAGCACACCTAATCTCTTGGAAGCAGATTGTACAAGAGATGCAATATGATCTTTCCAAGATAAGTCCTGAGTGAATGAAACCCCAGGCATGTTCAAGGATGGTGCAGGATTGAGCTGGATATTATTAAACACTAGTGGGTACTCCTGTGGAAGATTGTGTTGGGTTGGTAGGTGTAAAAACTGAGTCTTTGGTGCATTAAAAATGAACAAGATTAGATTTACCACGAGCCAAGTCAGACATTAGGTGTGTCATAGCCTCATCTCTTGTTTGTTGAAGTAACAGCTGAGATGGACGTTGTGGAAACCGAATGGAAAGGTGAAGGGTGGGATCATCAGTGTACGAGTGGATAAGGCTAGATGTACAACTTAGATCATTGATGAATAAAAGGAAGAGAGTTGTTGTTAGGACAGAGCCCTGAGGAACACCACTGTTGATAGATCTAGGAGAAGAACGATGGCCGTTTACAACAGCAGCTATATAACGATCAGAGAGGAAGCTATAGAAGAAGGCACAGATAGAAGGATAGAAACCGTAAGGGCAGTTTGGAAATTAAAGATTTATGCCGGACTCGGTCGAAAGCCTTTGAGATGTCAAGTGCAATGGCAAAGCTTTCGCCAAAGTCCTGAAAGGAGGATGACCAGTAGTCTGAGAGGTAGGTGAGTAGATCGCCAGTGGATCGTCCCTGACAGAAACCTTACTGACGATCAGAAAGAAGGTTTTGATAGGAAAGATGCTTTAAAATTTTTCTGTTAAGAATATACTCGAAAATTTTTGAGACAGTACTTCTTTAGGTAATGCTAGTTACCCTTTTTGTAGTTTAGGCTCTTTTTGTAACTCTCATTACTGTTAACTATGTCATATGCAATCCTGAAGTTGCAATTTAATCCTGCATGGTCACTTTTACCGAATGGAGGGTGGTACATTATATTGTCAGTATCATTTTCTTGCCTAGTAAATACAAGATCTAGTACTGATTGATCATCAAGTCCTCTTTTTCTGGTGTTTTCCTTTATATGCTGTGTTAGGAAGAACTTCTGCACTAGATCCAGGATCTTTCGATCCCAACAGCTTTCATGGCTTCTTACATCTAGAATATTCCAATTTGTATTGAATCTCCAGTTAATTTAATTCTTTCAGATTTCTCTTCCATTCTATGTAGTAATGTTCTTAAACACTGAATTGTACTTTCTGCCAGGTCTTCATATTTGCCTCTTTCCTAAGTGTTTATTTTGGGTGACATGTATAAATTAGCCACAGTTAATTTTCCTTCAGATGTGTTAATCTCTGCTGCAATCATTTCTGCTTGTGAGGGTGTATCTAGTTTATTTCTTTGACATGCAGATTTTTCTTTGTAAATATTGTTATTCCTCCTCCTTTTTTAAAATTCCTATCTCTTCTCCATATATTGTATTCCTCTAAGTTTAGAGTATCATTTGATATCTTTGGGGTTACTTTTGTTTCAGTTAGGCAAATAATATGTGATTCCTCTTTTTTGGTATAGTCCATTATCTGTAATAATTTATTTACCATCCCATCTGTTTTTGAGTATAGCAACTTAATCATCATGTTTACATACTTCCAAATAGCTTGAGTCTACTACCTTTCATCTTTTTATTCCCTGTTGGTTATGTACCACTTTTGTAGCTCCAATCCTATTACTTTGTAAAAAAAATTACTCATTCTTCCTCTGATCTTTCTTCTGCTTTGTTTTAGCATCCTCCCTCTTCTCCTTTAGAGTTCTCAGTTCCTCATTTGTTTGTCATCTTTTTGTCCATATCTTTTAAATTCCTCTTTCTCCATGATTTTGTTAGCATTTTTAAATATTTCCTCTACAGTGTTTTCACTCAGGAAGGTTACTTTCAGAGGCCTTGACTTACTTCTCTCATATTTCCCTAGCCTTCTTTGTTTTTCTGTATCCTTATCACAGATATCCTCTGATCCTTCTTCCATCATCCGCCCCTCTCCTGGTAATGATTCAGGGAGCTGGAACTACTGTCTGACTCTCTCCTTCTTCATTTCTGCAACATTCGCGGCCTTTCCTCTAACTTTCGCTCTGTTGAGCATCACCTCTCCTCCTCTAAATCTCACCACCTCTTCCTCACTGAGACTCAGCTGTTTGAGGCAACTGACAGCAAACCTTTTTCTGTATCCTCATACTTTCTCTATGCTCATTTCAAAGCCAAAGGTGGCTGTTGTGTATATGTACGCAATGATCTATCTTGCTCTCATGTTCCTGAACTTGATTCTTCTGAATTCTCTACTCTCTGGCTTCGGCTCTCCTGTCATTCTCTGACTAAATATATCTGTTCTGTTATTTCCTAATTCTACCGACTGTCAAAAATTCTTTGACAGTCTTACTTCTATGATGGAACACATTCTGTCCATTTCTCCTTTCTCTGAAATCTCCATTCTAGGAGATTTCAATATTCACCACCACCTTTGGCTCTCCTCTCCTTCCACCGATCCACCTGGTGAACAAGCCTACATCTTTTCTATCCTTAATGACCTAGAGCAGCTTGTACAGCACCCTACCCATATCCCTGACCACTTTGGAGAGAGTTCCAACATACTTGACCTCTTCCTAACAACTAATCCTTCTGCTTACACTGTTAATCTTTCTCTCCGTTGGGCCTCTCCGATCATAACCTCATTACCTTAACCTGTCCCATCGCACCGGTACGGCCTGTGGACCCTCCAAAGAAATGCCGTTTGTGGCTCTTTGGAGCTGCGGATTGGGAGGCCCTCAGGCAGTACTTCTTTGATTTTCCTTGGAATGATTATTGCTTCCATGGTCGGGAGCCATCTGAGTGTCCCTTGCGCATTACGGAGGTTATTCTCTCAGGCATGGAAGCATACATTCCTTTCTCATATCCTTTGACTAATGCAAGAAAGCCTTGGTTTAATCACACTTGTTCTAATGCTGTCCGCAACAAGGAGAGGGCCTATAAAAGGTACTGGAGCCAACCCGCCCCTGAATCATATCTTTTTTATATTTCTGCCCGGAATCGTGCTAAGTCTGTTCTTCGCTCTGCTAAAAATAATTTCATCCATGCTAAATGTTCTCAACTCTCCAACTCGAATTCTTCTCGCTCCTTCTGGCACCTTGCCAAAAACCTTTCTTAGAACTTTATGTCATCATCCTTCCCTCCTCTTTTCTACTCTGATGGCTCTGTAGCTATTTCTTCTACTGATAAAGCAGATCTCTTTGCTCTGACTTTCTCCTCCAATTCCACCTTAGACGATTCCGGTGCTGTTCCTCCATCACTTTCCCCTTCTGACTTCCTCATGGCTGACATTAAAATTTCTTCAGTTGATGTATTTTCTGCCATCACTGGCCTCAATACTATCAAGGCATATGTGCCTGATGGAGTCCCTCCTGTTGTCCTCATGAGCTGTGCTTCTCTGCTTACACACACCCTGCCTAGGTAAACTCTTTCGCCTTTGTCTGTCAACTTGTACCTTTCCTTCTTGCTGGAAGCTTGCTCTCATTCCGCCAGTCTCAAAGAAGGGTGACCATTCCCAACCCTCTAACTATCGTCCAATTGCTTTGACATCCTGTGTCTCAAAAGTTTTCGAGTCAATTCTCAACAGAAAAATTTTAAAGCATCTTTCCTGTCACAACCTTCTTTCTGATCATCACTATGGGTTCCGTCAGGGACGCACCACTGGCGATCTTCTCACCTACCTTTCAGACTTCTGGTCATCCTCCTTTTGGAACTTTGGTGAAAGCTTTGCCATTGTACTTGACATCTCAAAGGGTTTTGATTGAGTCTGGCATAAATCTTTAATTTCCAAACTGCCCTCTTACGGTTTCTATCCTTCTATCTGTGCCTTCATCTATAGCTACCTTTCTGGTCATTCTATAGCACTGTTGTAGACGTCCATCATTCTTCTCCTAGATCTATCAACAGTGGTGTTCCTCAGGGCTCTGTCCTATCACCAACTCTCTTCATTTTATTCATCAGTGACCTAAGTAGTACATCTAACCCTATCGACTCATACGCTGATGATTCCACCCTTCACCTTTCCGTTCAGTTCCTGCAACGTCCATCTCAGCAGTTACTTCAACAAACAAGGGATGAGGCTATGGCACACCTAATGTCTGACTTGGCTCATATCTCTGACTGGGGTAAAAATAATCTTGTTGTTTTTAATGCATCAAAGTCTCAGTTCTTGCACCTATCAACTCTACAAAATCTTCCACAGGATTATCCACTAATGTTTAATAATGTCTAGCTCAGTCCTGCATCATCCTTGAACATGCCTGGGGTTTCATTCACTTGGGATTTATCTTGGAAAGAACATATTGCATCTCTTCTGATATCTGCTTCCAAGAGATTAGGTGTGCTAAGCTGACTCCATGCCTTCTTTACCCCTGCATAGTTGCTGACTTTATACACGGGTTTTATTTGCTCCTGTGTGGAGTACAACTCTCATGTGTGGGGAGGCTCCCCACATGCAACACTTCTCAATAGGGTGGAGTCAGATCCTTTTCATCTCATTAACTCTCCTCCTCTTACTGATTCCCTTCAACCTCTGTCTCTTCGCTGCACTGTTGCATCTTTATCTCTTTTCTATCACTACTTTACTTCAATGGTCACTGTTCCTCTGAGCTGTCTGCTTGCATCCCTCCACCTCTATGACAGGCATGTAGCACCCATCTAGCAACAAATTCTCATCCCTTTTCTGTCCAGCTTTTTAATGCAAGAGTTAATCGTTACTCCCAGTCCTTCATTTATGCAACTGGTCAACTCTGGAACTTTCTTCCTCTGTCTGTATTCCCTACTTTCTATGATCTCCAGTCTTTCAAACGCAGTGTGTCCAGGCATCTGAGCTGATCTTGAATTTGGCTCTCTTTCATATTGTTTTTGTTTTTTCTTGGAAGGAACAGTATGTAGGTCCGTAGCCTTTGGTTGCTTCTTTCTTGCATTAAAAAAAGAAAAGAAGTTATGGTCATTATATTTTCAATCTCCTTTATGACCTTGAGATTCTGTTTTTTATTTCCTTACCTTTGCCACTGATTACTTTAGATTTTTTAATCTCCAGCTTCCCTGAAGAGTTCTTGATTGTTTTTAATGAATTCTTGCACTTCCTTTCTTATACTTTTTTTTTCTGCCTTTGTATCTAATCCATTCTTTACCTTTGTATCTAAACCATTCTTTACTTTCACCATTTCAGCATACATAGTTTGTACCTCATCTTTGTCATTTCTCTCCATTTCATTTCCCTGTGTTATTTTTCTCTTCAATATTACCACTTTGGCCTGTCAGACTGCTTGCTTGCCTGATTTTCTCTGTATCATTTCTGAAATCATCTGTAATTCTCTCATGGTTGACAACAGTACATCCCATATGATTAGCCTTCATTCTCAGTGAATTTGCCCCAGCTGATAGTTCATCTGTTGTTGTAGTCTGTTTACTATTTCGACTAACTTATCATAAGTTTCCTTTTCGACCATTTCTTGGTAGAAGTCATCATCCTTTTTTTTTTTTTTACCTATGTCTCTTCTCATAGCACCGTCTGAAGGCATCTTTCCAAAATATGAAAAAGAAAAGCTTACAGTAGTTGCATCACTGTGCTAGCCTTGGTGTTGTTGAGCTGACATAAGGAAATTCAGCACATTCCTTGACTCTGTTTTACAGATGTTTACTTACTCTAAGCTACACTTTCTTTGCTATATCTTGTTTTATATTGGATCATCACTTGAATTAGCCTAAACGAGCTTGACCCATAAATAGATACAACCTAGGTATCCCCAGAGTGGAGCTTAGTGATATACGTCTGACTTGTGCGTTGTCTCTCCTCTGTCTGTGTGTGTGTGTGTTCTTACCTAATTGTTAATTGTATCTTTATGTGAACGAGTCAAGCTCGTAGTGTCCGATGTTTTCAGCTATTTTTATCATACATGTCTTTGAATTTATGAATAGTTTGGCACACACTATTTTCTTCTGTAGTGCATTCCACTGATCAGTTGTTCTGTTTGGGAAGCTGAATTTTTTATATCTTCATCAACACTCTTTTGTACATTTTTTTGCAGTGTCCTCATGATGTTGCTTCCCCATAGGTTATCATTTCATATTGTTTCGTTTTTGAAGGCTTCAAAGTGCATGCATGCGTCGACCTTGGTCACCTAATGGCGTTACACCATTCTGCTCATTTTCTTGCAGCATCCCTGTTTAGTCCCTTATCCTTGAGGTCACACTCAGTGACCTCGTCCTAGGTCTTTTTCGGTCTTCCTCTCGCTGCCCAACCCCCAGCGTTAGCAGTTCTCACTTTCTGTACCCAATTATCTTCCCCCATCCTCTCCACATGCCCAACCCATCTCAGTCTACATTATCCCATCACGACACCAATACACTCCAGTTCCATCCGACCTCTCAACTTTTCCATCGTAATCCTAGCTCCCCCAGGCCTCACATTCAGGGATGTGCTGCACATTTGCCTAATCATTGCCATTTGTGTACATTTGAGCTTGTGAATATCATCTTCCCTTACTGCCCAGGTCTCATTACCATACAGCATTACTCTCCTAGCGCTTGCCACATACAGAGATCCCTAAGCACGGAGGGACAGCCCTTTCAATGTCAGGACAGGCAACAGCTCCCTGAACTTCTTCCAACCACTCCTGATTCTAGACATGTTATGTGCTGGAGCCCCACCTCCAGCACATGTTCCCCTAAATAAGCCCCTAAACTACCCCACAGTAGTAGGGGTAGGCAGCCCCGCCCGGGGAAATAATTCCGCCAAGGTAACGGGAGACTCAAGGAATAGCCTGGATTCCATTTTCTCTCCTAGGCCCTGGCAGCTGGCTACACATCTTTCTGCCTCACATATCAGAGGGCATCAGCCTGCCCTCCTTACACAACACACACATCCCCATTATATGACATTGCCTTAAACCTTCTATCCTCTCTCCATAAAACACCGATCTTGTCATCATATCATACACATTCCACAACACATCCCTGCTCCCCCCCCCCCCCACATGGCTGCTGCTATACTGTGAACTAGTGCGGTGGTTTCTTGGATGACCATCACCGGCAGGGCTGGTTCATCTGCACAGGGCCCTCCCGGTCATCACCAAGTGACTGTGCCACCTTCAGTGTTGCAGCGGCCTAAAACTGCTCACCAGTGCAGTAAAATTTTCTTATGCAATATTAGGGGACTTCACTCCAACATCAACTCTGTTCACAATTTCCTCCAGTTTGAATCCCCAGATCTGCTATTTTTGACAGAGACTCAAGTAAGCTCCACCTCTGATTTAGCTATATTTATTTTTCCTGATTATATCTTGATTCAAAATTTCAGACCCATAGGAGGCATATGTTGGCTTGCTAAGCCAGAAATTGCCCTGGAGGAGATTACTGAATTTAATTGTCCTTATTTCAACTATTCCATTTACAGTTTGAATTGTTTTGGTAAAATTTAGTATTTCTGTTGTGTTTATGTCCTTCCAGAGCTGAGTTTATTTGACTCACTGTCTTTACAACTAAGTGTCCTCAACATTAATACTGCATCAGAAATTACTCACCTGGGTGATTGTAATGTCCATAATGTTGAATGGCTCACTTTTTCAGCCAGAACTGATGAGTCTGGTCTTGAATGTGAGGTGTTTGCAGACGCATTTAATCTCACCCAGTTAGTCAGTCAACCTACCTGTGTACGAGACAACCCCAATCAAAATCCCCACCTATTGGACCAATTAATTGTAATGTCGAAGTGAAGTTCTCCCTTGGATCTTCTGATATTTTTTTTTTTTTTTTTTAATGCATGGAAGAAGGAACCAAAGGCCACGGGCCTGCGCACTGTTCCCTCCAAGAAAAAGCAAAAACAGTACAAAAGAGAGCCAAATTCAAGATCCGTTCAATTCGAGATGCCTGGACACACTGCGTTTGAAAGACTGGAGATCATAGGAAGCAGGAAACACAGACAGAGGAAGACAGTTCCAGAGTTGACCAGTTGCATAAATAAAAGACTGGTAGTAACGGTTAACTCTTGCATTAGAGAGTTGGACAGAAAAGGGATGAGAGTTTGTTGCTAGACGGGTACTACGTGCCCGTCGTAGAGGTGGAGGGATGCAAGCAGACAGCTCAGAGGAACAGTGACCATTGAAGTAGCGATAAAAGAGAGATAAAGATGCAACAGTGCGGCGAAGAGACAATGGTTGAAGGGAATCAGTAAGAGGAGGAGAGTTAATGAGACGAAATGCCTTTGACTCCACCCTATTGAGAAGAGCTGCACGTGGGGAGCCTCCCCACACATGTGAGTTGTACTCCATACACGGGCGAATAAAACCCGTGTACAAGATCAACAACTGTGCAGGGGTAAAGAAAGTACGGAATCGGCTTAGCACACCCAATCTCTTGGAAGCAGATTTCACAAGAGATGTAATATGTTCTTTCCAAGACAAATCCTGAGAGAATGAAACCCCAAGCATGTTCAAGGATGATGCAGGACATAACTGTTTATTATTAAACATTTGTGGGTAATCCTGAGGAAGATTTTGTCGGGTTGATATGTGTAAGAACTGAGTTTTTGATGCATTGAAAATAACAAGATTATTTTTACCCCAATCAGAGATATGAGCCAAATCAGACATTAGGTGTGCCATAGCCTCATCCCTTTTTTGTTGAAGTAACTGCTGAGATGGACGTTGCGGGAACCGAATGGAAAGGTGAAGGGTGGAATCATCAGCATATGAGTGGATAGGGTTAGAGGTACAGCTTAGAAGGTCATTGATGAATAAAAGGAAGAGAGTAGGTGATAGGACAGAACCCTGAGGAACACCACTGTTGATAGGTCTAGGAGAGGAGCGATGGCCGTCTACAACAGCGGCTATAGAACGACCAGAAAGGAAGCTAGAGATGAAGGCACAGATAGAAGGATAGAAACCGTAGGAGGGCAGTTTGGAAATTAAAGATTTATGCCAGACTCGATCGAAAGCCTTTGAGATGTCAAGTGCAATGAAAAAGCTTTCGCCAAAGTCCCGAATGGAGGATGACCAAGTGTCTGAAAGGTAGGTGAGAAGATCGCCAGTAGAGCATCCCTGACGGAACCCATACTGACAATCAGAAAGAAGGTTGTGACAGGAAAGGTGCGTTAAAATTTTTCTGTTAAAAATTGACTCGAAAACTTTTGATACGCAAGATGTTAAAGCAATTGGACGGTAGTTAGAGGGTTGGGAATGGTCACCCTTCTTTGGGACTGGCTGAATGAGAGCAAACTTCCAGCAAGAAGGAAAGGTACAAGTTGAGAGACAAAGGCGAAAGAGTTTACCTAGGCAGGGTGTAAGCACAGAAGCACAGATTTTGAGGACAACAGGAGGGACTCAATCAGGGCCATATGCCTTTTTAGTATTGAGGCCAGTAATGCCAGAGAACACATCAGCTGAAGAAATTTTAATGTCAGACAATAGGAAGTCAGAGGGGGGAAGTGATGGAGGAATAGCACCGGAATCGTCTAAGGTGGAATTGAAGGAGAAAGTCTGAGCAAAGAGATCTGCTTTATCAGTAGAAGAAATAGCTACAGAGCCATCAGAGTAGAAAAGAGGAGGGAAGGATGATGAGGTAAAGTTGTTAGAAAGGTTCTTGGCAAGGTGCCAGAAGGAGTGAGAAGAATTCGAGTTGGAGAGTTGGGAACATTTAGCACGGATGAAATTGTTTTTGGCAGAGCGAAGAACAGACTTAGCATGATTCCGGGCAGAAATATATAAAAGGTGTGATTCAGGGGTGGGTTGGCTCCGGTACCTTTTATAGGCCCTCTCCTTGTTGCGGACAGCATTAGAACAAGCGTGATTAAACCAAGGCTTTCTTGCATTAGTCAGAGGATATGAGAAAGGAATGTATGCTTCCATGCCTGAGAGAATAACCTCCGTAACGCGCAAGGCACACTCAGATGGCTCCCGGCCATGGAAGCAATAATCATTCCATGGAAAATCAAAGAAGTACTGCCTGAGGGCCTCCCGATCTGCAGCTCCAAAGTGCCACAGGCGGCATTTCTTTGGAGGGTCCACAGGCCGTACTGGAGCGATTGGACATGTTAAGGTAATAAGATTGTGATCGGAGGAGCCCAACGGAGAGAAAAGATGAACAGTGTAAGCAGAGGGATTAGTTGTTAGGAAAAGGTCAAGTATGTTGGAACTCTCTCCAAGGCGGTCAGGGATACGGGTAGGGTGCTGTACAAGCTGCTCTAGGTCATTGAGGATAGAAAAGATGTAGGCTTGTTCAACAGGTGGATCAGTTAAAGGAGAGAAGAGGAGATGTTTGATACAAGCCACCAGTTCAACACCTATCACACCCTCCTGTTCTGAACCTGTTGTGGTGACTAAATGGCACTATGACAGGGCAGACTGGGAGGGTCTCCAAAAAATTTTCATAGATGTTCCTTGGACTTCCTTTTTCTCTCAAGATGCAAACTCCACATCGGGCCACATACAGGATTCCATTTAAGTTGGCATGGAAACATTCATCCCCTATCACAGTTACAGAAAAATATGTAATTCACCTAGATGGTTTGACCACAATTGTGCTAGAGTAACAGAACATAAAACAATAGCCTATAACACTTATACACGGACCAAAACTATTGTCGGTCTTTCTAAATCAAACTTTCATCATAGACAAGCTAGCAAACTACTAAACAACCCAATGATAATAATTATTCTAGTCTACCCTTAATTCATTCAAATCTAACTTCACTACCACCTCTTCCATTCCACCGTTACGGTCCCCAATGGAAATCTAGTAAGTGACCCACGTGGAAAAGCCAACCTTCTTGTTGATATTTTTTTCAACAAACTCAACCCTAAATGCAGAAAATCACAATGATCTTGTATTTGATTTTGATTCCCCTCAAATTCCCCCTCTCATGATTCATACAAGATACGTACAAGCAGTATTACAGAATCTCTCAGAAGACAAAGCTACTGGTCATCATCATCATCATCACATTAGCATCTAATCCTTTGTTGCCCCATGAGGAGTGTAGTAGTCTGAGGCTTGGCAAGTTGGTCGTGACATTTAAGGTGAGAGTGACCAGCCTCACTCATCCCTGAGTGGCATTACGTGAGCAATAAACCCCAACCATCCCTTGGATACTGGTCCAGATGAAATTCCTTCAATAGTACTTAAAAATTGCTCCTTAGTGTTGGCTCTTGTATTGGCAAAATTTTTCTGCTTATGCATCTGTACCTCAAGTTTTCCAGCCTTTTTGAAAGAAGCAAATATCCATCATGTTCCCAAAAAGGGGGCCACTTCTGATTCATCAAACTGTGGACCAATCGCTATAACTTCCATTCTTGGTAAAGTTTTCTAGACACTAATTAACAAACACATAGTCCAGCACCTAGAAATCAATAAATTAATCAGTGATCAGCCGTGGCTCAGTGGGTTAGAGCGCTCCGCTCTGGCTGTAGGGTCGGAGGATCGAATCCACCCAAGGGTCATTGGTAGACATCAGGAAGGGCATCCGGTCATAAAATGCTACACGCTCCAATCCAAAAAGGCCGACGCATGCAAGCATGTTGCAGCCTTCAAAAACGAAATGAAACGAAACGAAACGGTCGGCAGTATGGATTTAGACAAGAGCGTTCAACTGTAAGCAGCCTTTGCCTTCTTACCCATCAGATTAACAAATCAATAGACCAACATGATGAAACACATACAAAAGCACTTGATGTTTCAAAAGCATTTGACAGTGTGGCACCAGGCCATATTGTCTAAGATGTCACACTATGGCCTTGCTTCACTGGTTCCTCTAATTTCTTCTTACCTTCACAATAGAAAAATACAGGTCATTGTTTTCGTTTTCGTTTTTGAAGGCTCCAACATGCTTGCATGCATCGGCCTTGGTCACCTAATGGCGGCTCTCCACGCTGCTCGATCCCTGGCAGCCTCCCTGTTCAGTCCCTTAACCCTTAAGTCACACTTAATGACCTCGTCCCATGTTGTCTACCCCTCCCAACCCCTCCCCCAATATTAACACCTCTCACCCTCTGTACCCAATTATCATCCCCCATCCT
>JAGKTI010001811.1:46789-76528 GCA_018397915.1 Birgus latro
CTCTCTCTCTCTCTCTCTCTCTCTCTCTCTCTCAAATGCAATGAAGAAGGAACCAGAGGCCATCGGCCTGCATACTGTTCCTTCTACGAAAAAGCAAAAACAGTACAAAAGAGAGCCAAATTCAAGATCCATTCATTTCGAGATGCCTGGACACACTGTGTTTGAAAGGCTGGAGATCATAGGAAGTAGGGAATACAGACAGAGGAAGACAGTTCCAGAGTTTACTAGTTGCATAAACTAAGGACTGGGAGTAACAGTTAACTCTTGCACTAGAGAGTTGGACAGAAAAAGGATGAGAGTTTGTTGCTAGACAGGTACTATGTGCCCGTCGTAGAGGTGGATGGATGCAAGCAGACAGTTCAGAGGAACAGTGACCGTTGAAGTAGCGATAGAAGAGAGATAAAGATGCAACAGTGTGGTGAAGAGACAAAGGTTGAAGGGAATCAGTAAGAGGAGGAGAGTTCATGAGATGAAAACCCTTTGACTCCACCCTATTGAGAAGAGCTGCATATGGGGAGCCTCCTCACACATGAGAGTTGTTATACAGGCGCGAGTAAAACCCGTGTACAAGGTCAACAACTGTGCAGGGGTAAAGAAAGTGTGGAGTCGACTTAGCACACCTAATCTCTTGGAACAGATTTCATAGGAGATGTAATATGTTCTTTCCAAGACAAATCCCGAGAGAATGAAACACCAAGGATGTTCAAGGACGATTCTAATCAGTCAATCATTCTCAACTTACTGCATCCAGAAATTATAATAAAAATTACTGAAGACAGCTGTGGGAGACGCCAGATTATAATTCAAAGTCGACTACAGTGAGGCAGAAACAAGTTAATTATTGAGTACAAGTCAATTATAAACTAATATCCAAACCTTCGCTATTCAGTGAACATAGACTTTGGTAGTTTCCCATGAAATTAGTTATTGTAGTATGAATCAGTTAATATTAAGTATATTTATAGGATGACGGAATCGTCCATATTTTGATGGGGAATTGTCTGATGGTGAAGTGACTTCACATCGAATTTTCCCAGAAGCAGTCCAGGTCCATCCTCGTAGCTTTGCTGCACGTGAGGATATATTCGCAGCTCTACACATTTTCGTACTGTTTAGACATGCCTCCCGTGAGCCCTGCATCATCTCCAGCATGAGGGGAACCCTCTGCAAAGAAGCAGCAGTACCCTACTCCAACTGTGGAGTGGAAATTGGAAATTACGCCACAAGTAGGGGCAGGGAGTCTCGGAGATTGGGCGTCCTTTAGGCCTTGCGGCTTCCACCGTTGGGACTGTGACCAAGAAAAGATATACAAGAAAATGGCCACCTCATTCTCTACATCTACAGGTATTAATCTTTTACAGTTATTACTTTTCTCAAAATAGGAGGGGTAAAATTTAGGTGGGGTGTCTGAGGGGGTCCTGGAATGCATCCCCCCCTTTTTATGTATACAGTATTTCAGTGGAGAAAATTGCTCCGATATATGAAATTTTGCTTTATGAAAGCTTTTTCCAGTCCCTATCCCTTTCGTATACTGGGGATTCACTGTATTCACTTTTTCTCTAATCATACCTGTCAGAGAAGGCAAACCACACTCACCGGCCTCACAGTGCGAACTGCCCGGGCCCCCGGCTGCATACCGCAGGACCATTCCGGTGACGTCATCACTTGTGACTTAGCAGGTGTGCGTTCACGCGCACACACACTAACAGCAATATGCACTAACACTCTCGTCCTCTCTTCTTAATTTGACAAAAGATTCCAAGGACGAAGCTGGATGGTGTATTTGCATCTGATACACACTATGTATCCAATACATAGACTTTTGTGTGAGCACCATCAACACCCGATACGCACTATGCATCCAATACATACACTTTTGTTTAATTACTATGAAGACCCAGTCTGTGGCCACATACAGATATGTGATGTCTCTTGAAGTATTATAAACTTTCTAGTCTCGGCTGACTGCTGCACGCAGCTGCTCAGTCGAGGCACCTTTCTTGGTGAGACAGTCAGCCAGTTGTGGTGATGTATCCACCCAAGATACTTCATTAATCTCCCCTCGCTTCAACATGTCTTGTAATACAGCAATGTCAATGCGCAATCTCCTGTCTTCTACACTCCTACAGGAGTAAAGGGCGTCCACCAGACTCTTGTTTACGACGAAGCACTTTATTTTTATCTTTCCACATCCAGAGACCTCACGCAATATGTTGGCGAGATATACAGCAGTCTCGGCACATTCCTGCAGCACCAACGCCTTAGCAGATAAGGTAGATTTGACGACCCTCCTGATCTTTCTTGTCTGGCAGAATATAGGACATCTTGCCTCACTAGCATCTCGTAGGAAGATCACAAAACTTACCTGAGATCCATTGCCTACAAGGTTGGCAAATGAGGCATCCGAAAAGGACTTTACATGACAGTCCTCGATTGGCCCCATTCTTGGAATGTATAGCTTCATGTTGTCAGTCTTCACTCTTGAGATCACCTTATTGAGTCTAAGTAAATCTGCTACGGTAGCTCGGTTGCTAGTCACACTCAACTCACACACATCAAAGGCAATATCTGGCTGAGTGTGTGTGGCAATTCAGTTGAGTTGCCCAATTAATTCTTGGTACTCCATATTCTCAGACACAGACAGCTCCTCTGATTTTACTGCTGCATGATGTCTACTCAGCATGACTGGTTTCAAAGATGAAGCATACTGAAATTGGTCAAGCATTATGCTGCCATCGATGTTGGAGATGATATTGAGACCAACGTATTTGAAGGCTTCTGATTCTGAACTGCTGATGAGGAATATTTGACTCAAACGACTTATTACTTGCTGTTCAAACTCATGTGTACCAGCCCATAGGAAGTCATCTACATAGATGCATACAATGCCTTCGACTTTGCCACTATTGCTCCAAGAGAACAGCGCTGAATCCAGTGATGACACTTTAGCTCCGAGACTCAGCAATTTATCTTTTACGCACAGATACCAATGCCTAGCAGCATCAGAAAGGCCGTAAACAGTTTTCTTTAGTCTCCATAACTTAACATTTGCATATTCAGGCGGAGGACGTAAATGAACAACTTGCTCAATGTCGTTACCTTGCAAGTAGGCAGCTTTCACTCCATAGTGTGGCAACCCCACTGGTTGGTGGAGGCCAAAGAATGTGCCAAATGCACTGCTTCTTTTGAACAAGTAGGCGAGTCTTTTCGGAGATCCACTGTCTTCCTCAAATCCTCTGGTGACTAAGCGGGCCTTAACAATAGGCATTCTGTTGTTCAGTTTTTCCGTCACAACCCATCAAACCATTATGGCACCTTGCCCAACATCATCTACTTCCTCATACACATCATTATTCTGCCAGTTTGTAATTTCATTTTCCTTAGCGCATAATATGGCCCCAGAGTTGAAAAGAACAAGCATTTCTGCATCATCATCAACCACTTCCCATTCGCTAAAATCCTTCTGCAAATCTATCCAATCAATGCTCCCATCAGAGTCCCTCTTCAAATTACTGCAGTGTTTGTACTTTCCAGTGGCTTTACCTGCCCGACTCATAATCCTTCTAGACACCAACTCTCAACTTTCTGAATGTATTCCCTTTATACGTCGACCAACAGAAACTTTGGGAGGTTGATTAATCGGAATAGAAACTGTGGGAGGCTCATCAGTCGGAACCACACCATCTTCCGACTCGTCATCTGGTGGATAGTCATTCAACACTTGCGAAGAATCGACATTAAGTTTCTCCTGGACAACATTGTTCTTCTCATCACTGCTGACACCACTTTCAACTGTAGTATCTTGCTCTGGCACACGTGCACTCGCATGTAGACACCGCTGTGTCTCACCAGAATTTGTTTCCCATCTCTGCCTATTACAATTCCAGGACCGTACCATTCATGACTGTCAACTGTCATTTCTTTTGTAGAAGACTTCATCTCGATTTCGGATGTCATTTAAGTCACTCGAACGTACGTTGTGCCACAGAGCCCTAACCAAACGTTCATCTGATTCAGTCTTTATAAACTCTTGTCTTGCTAAATGAAGAGCGTTCAAGTTGTCTCTCACAATTTTCGATGGTGATGAAGGTTCCAAGGCTGGAGGATCATTTGCGTACACATTAGGCAGGCCAGGGTTTTGACCAAAAACAAGTTGGTTAGGAGAAAAGCCTACGTAGTTGGTGAGAGCATTTCTTGCCGATACTGCCCATGCCAAGGCCACATCCAGTTCACACTGGCTATCTACCATTATCTTCCTAACAATGTCACCAGTGACTGCATTTTGACGCTCACAGACTCCGTTGCTCTGTGGACTCTCTGCAGACGTCGTCATGATCTTGATATTGAAGGCCTCTCCCAATGCTCGCATTTCCGCATTGTTGAATTCACAGCCATTGTCTGTAAGAATTTTTCCAGGTGCGCCAAACACAACAATCCAGCTCCGAAATATTCCTTTGATAATGGTGGGTGCACACTTATCCTTGATTACTATCGGATTACAATACCTGGTCGCCAAATCAACAAGAACTAAGAAATAATGCCTTCCCCAAGCTTTCTAATCCATGGCTATGGCTTCGTTAAACATAAATGCCACGGGCAAACTGACTTCGGGTTGGGGCTTGGCTTTCTTAACCCTTTTGCACACGGTACCGCGATTTAAGTTACATGTGGTGTTGTGTGCCAAAGCACAGGACCTCAAATCGCATGAAAATGCAAAAAAAATTAACAAAAAATAAGTTTTTGGTCGATTTGCATCAAATTTTGTAGCATTCTAGCAGCCACGTGTCTCTCCCAAGGCAAGACTTTGGCAACACTGCAATGACTCCTATGTGCCTGTACGTAGTGATAGAATCTCAGTGCTCCACTAGCAGCCGCCAGACAGCAGGGTCGTGCTGTGTTGTGTTGTCCCTTTAAATCTGCCATTTTCCCCCTCCCACCCGAGGCTGAAGCCATTATTGAAATATTTTGACTGTACAGTGTTTTTTACTATACTGTGAAGTGATTGTGTCTATTGAATATAGATATAGTGTTTGTAAAGCATTGGGGCCCGTTATCAGCTGTTAGGCCTAGAGGCAGAGTCTGGTTTGTTATAGCGGGGTTTCCACTCACCCTACCCGTAAAATGATGTATTTTACCCTTATAGTGAAGCCATTACTTATATCTGTGAAACATATAGTGCCTGGATTAGTGAAATAACTGACCTACCATAGCAGGCATTATGTTATGCCATAGAGATACATATGCATTAGTTGCTAAGGGAGCAGGCTGTCTCTTACGCCATACAGTAGGGAGGGGAATAATAGAAAAGGCTGGGATGGAATCATGTGATAGTGTTTTATATTGTAAATGGTTCAATGTGAAATATACGTATAAAATAGTGCAGCGAGTGTTCACCGAGAAATATTGCGTGCATTGACTGACAGCGGAAATTTACGTAATGATCAGAGACAAGAAAATACACCACACAGCGACACATATGGATGGGGTTATAAAAGAGATACAAGGTCGGGCAGTGGATGTTGGAGTGGCCCTTGTGAGAGAGGGCAGTGTGTGGAAACTCCCTGTACTGTTGTTTGCAGATGATACTGTGTTGTTGAGTGAAGACGAAGGGGAGCTGCAAGGCTTGGTAGATGAGTTTGGGAGAGTGTGTCAGAAACGGAATCTAAAGGTGAATGTGGGGAAGAGTAAAGTGATGGTCTTCGAGAGAAGTGAAGCCAGTGAGTGTACAGTGAGATTGGATGGGAAGGATATGGAGAATGTGAGTTAATTTAAGTACTTGGGCAGTGTGATGAGTAAGGATGGTAGTCTGGAGGGTGAAGTGCTCGAAAGGGTACAGCAGGGAAGGAAGGTTGCTTGTTCGTTGAAAGCAGTGATAAGAAACAGGGAGGTGAGCATGGAAGTGAAAAAGTTGTTACATGACAGTATTGTGATACCAACTCTGACATATGGAAGTGAAGCTTGGACCATGTTGGAAGGACAGAAGTCAAGAGTGAGAGCAGTGGAAATGAAATGAGTTATTTGAGAGGAGCATGTGGAGTCACATGGAGAGACAGACTAACAAATGAGGAAGTGAAGGAGCGTTGTGGTGTGGTTGAGGACGTGATGGGAAGCGTTAGGAGAAACATGTTAACATGTTAAGGCGGTTTGGGCATGTGGAGAGGATGGAGAGTGAAAGACTGACGAGGAGAGTGTATGTGAGTGAGGTGGAGGGGGCGAGAGGGAGGGGGAGGCCGAGGATGAGATGGAGGGATGGAGTGGAGAGGTATATGAGAGAGGGGTGTGTGAGTTGGGAGCATGGTAGTGAAATGGCAGGGGACAGAGTGACATGGAGGCGATTTGTTTGTGGCCACCCCGTTCGGGATTGAGGCGTCTGGCAATAGATAGATATATGTATGTCTTGCAGCAAATGTTCATGGAGAAATCTGTTGTGTGCATTGCATGTGTTAGGCAATTGTGGTGCAAGGAACAGAGAATACGCCACACACACACACATACACACACATGCATACATACACACACAAACACACACACTCACACTCACTCACGCCCCCACACACACAAGCACAACTCACACACTACCTAACTCATCTTCAGTTCCTTCAAGTTCCTGCCAGCAGCTCAACACCTCTGGAGCAAGTGAGTATCCATATTTTGTTGATTTGTACATTGACCTGTTTCTACATTTCTATATTTTTTTCACAAATAAGTATTGTTTTTTACATATACACATATGAGGTGGAAGAAAGTTCAGCTTTAGTATCAGTACCTAGCAAAAAGACTAGTGGAAATGTTGAGTTACTGAGAGCACTATCAAAGAGCTTATGATATTTCACGTGTATAATTTGAGTAAATAATAATAAAAATAATAATAATAAAATGTAACGAGCGAAAATATGTAAGTATTTGCAAGGCAGGGAAATTGAGCGTTTTTATCTCGCTGGCGGGCGATGAAGAGTGTTCTATCTTTGTAGTCCATTTACTCCAAAATTATTGAACGTATTGATTTCCTCTAAGAACCATGATAAAGATCAGTGAATTCTATGTATGTACGGGACATAACTATGTAATTTCTCTAATGAAAAGTTGTGGTTACCTAGGCGGTTATTGTGCTCGCATGACGAAAGTGCACCGCGGCCGCGAGTACCCTGTAGTTTTTTGTGATTTACTCGGAAACTATGAGGCGTATCAAAACAAAAAGGTATCAGGAGAAAGCTTATGAAATTCTACATAAGATTATGTAATAAAAACATAAGGTGTGCGAGATAACTTCTGCAGTATACGTCCCTGAACAAAAATATATTTTTTTTACAAAAATGGCTGTTAGTTTTTGGCCATTTTCTCGAAAACTACAAATCGCATTACAAACGGACATACCTCATTAGAAAGCCAATGAAATTCTCTATCAAATCTTATAATAACATTTTTCTGTATGATGGAAACACTCGAATGACGATGTTGGGAAGTGAGATCAATGTTCTAAAATGATTATTCACGGCGGCCTAGTGTACTTTTATTCGTATTTTTCTGGTTTTTCTTTTTTGCTTATCAGCTAGAACAAACATTGGCGAATAAGATGATGTGAGTTTCAGGGCAACATTTGGAGGTTTGGGTGGCGAGAATAGGTGTAATTTGCGTAGCACGTGCTGCCAGCGGAGCGCGCATGGGAGTAAAATCGTGAGCCATGAAACTTAATAAAACTTACCGTGCGCGAAAGGGTTAAATCTGCAACAAACTGTACAAGAATCAGATACAGCCTTGATAGCCCTCTTCACTTCTGAACTTTTAATCCCCGCATCTGTGATCAGTTTCATTAATTTCGCCGGTGTTGGGTGTCCAAATTGCTTGTGAAGCTTCAAAGCGGTTTTCTCTACATCACCCCCAAGAGATGCTAGCGTGATTGTTTCACAAAATTCACGACCTAGTCATAAAGAAATTGGAAGCAGGTAATGGCCTGAAGATGAGGATTTCAAATTAATGATAGTTCCACAAATTTTGACTTGGTCACTTCCAAATTTAATCAACATTTTTGCATTTTTCATGGAATGTTTACTCAGCAGCAAGGGAATATTGCAGTTCACAACATCCGTCACAATGGTTGCAAGCATATTTCCAATGTAGCAGGGCAGAGTAACACGTTTGAGGGAAGAAACTGTGACACCATCAGCAAAAGTAAATGTTGAGGATGACTTTTCTTCTCTTATAGCTTCACGTTCGTAATCAATGAGCTCACTTAGATAGCAGTTGATCCATTCAACTCCACATACAGTTGTAGAACACCCTGCATCTAGAACAGCAGATCCCTTAGATTCTTCTACTAGAGTCTGTAACTTACCTCTAATAGCGGCATCATCCGCATAGCCCATAAATAATGACAGATGCACTGTTTCAGAATTTTCTTCTCGTCTGCTGTCGTTTTCGTATCCATCCTGACAGTCACGTGCCCAATGAAATCTAGAATCACATACGAAACACCTCGATACCTTTCCGTCAGACCCAAGTGGGTTCTGCCTCCTGCCGGTGGATGAGCGTTGGGGAGTTCTAGCAGATACGGTTGAATATCGGCCACCACCATGACCTCGATCACGTACTGCACCCCCCCGTAACATTCTCCGTCCTCGTTGAGTTCCTCTAACATAGAACGTTTCCTCACTCCCAACTTACGTCTCTCTAAAATACTGGTTCGCCTTTCACCTCCCTGGCAGACACCGATGCATCGTTCTGCCCGCCAATTTCATCAGCGAAAATAATTCAGGGCAGATTTCATGTTTTTGTATGTCACCTCAGTTATCGTGGACATCACTAGTTGTTGCTCACTGTTTGAAAGTTTTCATGCAGCTAAGAGCACAAAAGCCATCAGAGAATTTGGCAGTGCCATGTCCTGCTTCGTAAATTTGAAATAAACATGCTCAAATTCTGCCACGAACTTACGAATGTTCATATCACCGGCTCTTCTGAAGTTGTACAATTCATAAAAAGCTGCCAACTTGTGACGTCCTTTGTCCACGAGAAATAAACTGTCTAATTTTTTCAGCAAGGTCTGAACATCATCCTCCTACTTCAAATGAGCCGCATCAACCTCCGAAGGCGCCACCGTCACTCTTCCAGACAGTGACAGGTGAATAGCTAAGGCTTGTTTTTCTTTTGGTATGTCTGTCAGTTCGCACCAAATGTCGATGTCCTTTTTCCACTTCTCATAAGTAGAATCATTTTCAAGTTTTGGAGGCCACTTAGTCGAACACGACGCTATTATTTTCGAACTACGCTCTGCTACCAGTGTCAGAAAAGGCAAACCACACTCACTGGCCTCACAACGCGAACTGCCCGGGCCCCCGGCTGCATACCGCAGGACCCTTCCGGTGATGTCATCACTTGTGACTTAGGTGTGTGCGTGCACACACACACTAACAGCAGTATGCACTAAAAATACCTTCTAGAACTCTCTCCATTACCTTGTACCTTTTCAATCTCATCTATATGTTTTTTGAGATGTGGGTTCCAGACTACTGATGTGTACTCCATAGTTAGTCTAATGATTGATGTGATTTTCTTTCTCTGCATGTCTTTATATATGTGAATGATACTCCCACATTACCAAGCAGTGTGTATGTGTTCCGTACTTTCTCGTTGATGTGGTCAGCCAGTGATAGTTTGTCATTGATAATCACTTCCTAGTCCTTCTTTTCTGATATGTGTTGGGTTGAACTTCCTAGCTTATAATCTTCTTCTGGTCTTTTTTCACTTTTACCAAACTTGATTACATGGCATTTGTCCACATCGAATTCCATTTGCCATCTGCCGCTCGATTCATGAAGCTAATTTAATTCTTTTTGCAGCTGTCTGAAAGAGTCTGTGTTTGTAAATTCCCTTTGTATTTTTACATCATCAGCAAACATATTTAGATAGCTTCCATTTCCAGTGTTGCTGTCCTTGTCATATATCAAGTGCCTCCTTCCGAAGGTGTCTTATCACCACAAACACTGATCATCTGGGAATGGTTGGGGAAGAAGCTGGGAATGGTTGGGGAAGAAGCTGGCAGTGGCTGGGAAAGAAGCTGGCAATGGTTGGAGAAGAAGCTGGGAAATAGTAATCGCAGCAGTGAGAAGTATTTGAATGTTAAATGGAATAATCACATATTAGTTATGTTGACAGAATGATCAGCTGACGGCGGGAAGGGGGAGTGATGCTGTCACTCATAAGCGCGCTTCTTTTCTTCAACTCCCAGCCCGCCTGTGATGAGACATTGTTTTCTATGGATACTGAAATAAAGGTCTGTCTAGATGGCAACACTCCCACCAGTGCCTGAAGTGTCTTTTGAACATCCTTCAAAGATCACCGAGATAGAAATTTAATAAACATTTTCTAAGATCAGAGTTTGTGGCGATAAGACACCTTCGGAAGGCGGTGCCAGAGATATCTATCTATCTGTCTATCTATCTATCTATCTATCTGTCTATCTATTGCCAGACGCCTAATCCCACACGGGATGGCCACAAACAAATCGTCTCCATGTCCTCTGTCCCCTGCCATTTCACTACCACGCTCCCAACTCACACTCCCCTCTCTCATATACCTCTCCACTCCATCCCTCCATCTCATCCTCGGCCTCCCCCTCCCTCTCACCCCCTCCACCTCACTCACATACACTCTCCTCGTCAGTCTTTCACTCTCCATCCTCTCCACATGCCCAAACCACCTCAACGTGTTTCTCGTAACGCTTCCCATCACGTCCTCAACCACACTACAACGAGTCTTCACTTCCTCATTTGTTAGTCTGTCTCTCCACATGACTCCACACGCTCCTCTCAAATAACTCATTTCCACTGTTCTCACTCTTGACTTCTGTCCTTCCAACAGGGTCCAAGCTTCACTTCCATATGTTTAGAGTTGGTATCACAATACTGTCATGTAACAACTTTTTCACTTCCATGCTCTAACAACTTTTTCACTTCCATGCTCATCTCCCTGTTTCTTATCACTGCTTTCAACAAACCAGCAATATTCCTTCCCTGCTGCACCCTTTCGAGCTTTCGAGCACTTCACCCTCCAGACTTCCATCCTTACTCATCACACTGCCCTAGTACTTAAATTCACTCACATTCTCCATATCTTTCCCATCCAATCTCACTGTACATTCACTGGCTTCACTTCTCTCGAAGACCATCACTTTACTCTTCCCTACATCCACCTTTAGATTCCGTTTCTTACACACTTTCCGAAACTCATCTACCAAGCCTTGCAGCTCCCCTTTGTCTTTGCTCAAGAACACAGTATCATCTGCAAACAACAGCACAGGGAGTTTCCAAACACTGCCCTCTCTCACTAGGGGCCGCTCCAACATCCACTGCCCGACCTTGTATCTCTTTTATAACCCCATCCATGTACAGATTGAACAACCATGGAGACATGACACATCCTTGTTTCAATCCAACCTTCAAATGGAAAGATTCACTCAGTTTGTTATCCACATGCACTGCAGCCTTAGCACCCTCATACATACTCTTCACTGCCTTCAACAACTTCCCAGCCACTCTATATATTCTTAATACCTTCCACAAACCTTGTCTATCCACCCTGTCATATGCTTTCTCCAGATCCATGAAGGCTGCATACAACTTCTTGCCCTTCTCTAAAAACTTTTCCACTAAGGATCTAAGAATGAATATCTGGTCTACACAACCTCTTCCCTTCCTAAAACCTCCTTGTTCTTCTCCAACTAATTCCTCTGTAATTTCCCTAACTCTGTCAATAAGTATCCTACCATATACTTTTCCTATTACACTGAGAAGGCAAATGCCCGTATGATTACCACACACTGCTTTTTCCCCTTTTCCTTTGTACAGAGGAATAATTATACCTGACTTCCAATTCTCCAGGACTCTACCCTCCTCCCAAGCCAATCTGCACACCTTCCACATCCATTCTATTACTATCTCTCCCCCATGCTTCAGCATTTCACCACACACTCCATCAATTCCTGGGGCTTTCCCCATTTTAACTTTCTTCATTGCTTCCACCACTTCCATCCTGGTGATTTCTTCCTCTCTTCTCACAACCCTCCTTCTCTCTGCCATTCCCCAGCCACTTAAACTTGCATTTCTTTCATTCTCTATGTTCAACAGTTCATTAAAGTGTTCTCTCCATCTGTTTACTTTTTCTCCCTTTTCCACTAATAATCTACCATTTTTATCTTTCACACCCCCACTGACTTTGTTGGCACCCTGTCTAGCTCTCTTTACCTCCTTCCAGAACATTTTCTCACATTCCCTCCACTTTGCATTCAAATTCCTTCCAAATTCCTCATCCACTCTCTTCTTACTCTCTCTTACTAATCTTTTCACCTCTCTCCTCCTCGCTACATATAACTCTCTTGTCCGTCTCTCAGCTTCTTCGACGCCCCTGTTCCTCATCCACTCATTATATGCTTTCTTCTTTTGTGCCACAGCCTCTCTCACCTCTTCAGTCCACCATGCTGTTCCCTGAACACCCTTTCGTCTTCTCTTCACCCCACACTCCACCTCACATGCTGCACAGATTTCTTCTGTGAATATCTTGCACACACCTTCCACATCCCCCATCTGCTCCAATCTATATTTACCCAATCGCTCCTCCACTTCCCTTTTATATTCAGCCTTTATTCCATCCTCTTGTAACTTTTCTACCCTCCTTGTAAGAAATACTTCCTCTTGTCCTTCCCTTCTTCTCTTCCTCCATCTTGTTTGGATTCCAATTCTGGCCACCACCAAGTGGTGGTCAGAAAGTCCACTCCCCCAACCTGTATATACTCTTGCATCCATTACACATCTTATCCTTTGATCCACACACACATAGTCAGTCATTGCCTTCCGTTCCTTCATTCCACCGTCCTCTCTTCTCACCACTCGCCATGTATGCCTTTGAATCATTTTGTGCCTGTAGAGGGTATTAGCTACCACCAACCCCCTCCTAGCACAAATGTCCACTAAAGCACTGCCATTCTCATCCATCTTTGCAGGCACACCCCACTCACCAACCACTCCATCCACCTTCTCATTCCCTACTTTTCCATTCATATCTCCAATCAGAAACACTCTCTCATTCTTTTCAAACTTTTCCAAGCAGGCTTCTACATTGTCCAAAACTCTTCTCTCACTCTACTTAAACAATATCCCTAGATGTGATACCCCAGCTTAACGATGGGGGTAGGAATACCACCATATCCTGCCTAACGATGGCCAAACCCTGGTTTTATGATGGGTTTTGATATTTCTTACTGATTTTGTGTGTTTGGGCTGATTTATAAACTGTTTTTAGACTTAGATTAATGTGTTTTAGCCATAGGTGGGATGAACATTGTCATTTTGGGGTACAGTTTGCTAACCTTGATTTCTCCAGACATATTTGACAGTTTTCAGATTTTATTTTTTGGTTTTTGTGAGTTATTTACGGATGTTAGGCTTAGTTAGCTTCCTTGACAGCTGTTAGGCCATTTAGATTGGCTTGAAGCTTGTTTTTGGGCTCATTTAGGTGGGTATTGGCCATGATTTGGGTGGAAACCCAAGGCTGGTAAACACTCCACATTATATGTTACAAATTCCCCGATATATGATACCCCGCCTAACTATGGGGTTTTATCTAACCAGTTACACTGTTAAACCAGGGTATGCCTGTACTGATAACAAAATTGGTGCCCACACTTAGCCCAATGGGACTCCATTCATCACTTATCTCCATGATGAGTAATTTCCTCTTAGTACTGTTCTCATTTCCCTTTTCCTGAGACAATTTTGTTACCAACAGTACAGATAACTTTGGATTCCTCCTTGATGGTACAGTTTCCATAAAAGTTTTTAGTTTGGTACTCTCAAATGCCTTCTTGCCATCCAAATAGATACTGTCTACCCATCCTTCTCTTTTTTGTAGTGTTACTGCAACACAGTCATAGTAACTTAATAGATTAATAAAACTTGATTTTCCCTTCTAAAACCAGACTGTCTTTCTGTTATCATATTATGTTTTTCTAGATGATTCACTCAAATTTTCCTTATCAGCTTTTCTGATAACTTACTTACAGTGCTGGTCATTGACACTGGTCAGTAAAGTGAATTTTGCCTATTAACTTTCTTGAACAATATTTGCTTTCTTCCAAATATCAGGTGTTTACCTTGCCTTAACGATTTCCTGAATATTAAATATATTGGTTTCCTTAACTCTTCAGCACATTCATGTATTACCCATCTTGAAATTTCATCAGGACCATTGGCTTTTCTGTTGTCTAATTTACTCGTCTCTTCCTGGACTTCTTGTTCCGATATTTGTGTATTTGTTAATATATGTGGGCCTGCTTGTTCCTTTTTATCTCCATGAAATCTACATTCTTCTGTAAAAACTGATTGCAAGTTTTCATGTAGTACTTCACAAATATCTTTTTCATTGATATAGATTTTCCCATCACCTATGATGGACTGTATTTTTCTTTGACTTCTGTTTTGCTTCTTATGTAGCTGTAAAACATCTTTGGTTAATCAGTCCTTTTATTTATAATGTCTTCCTCAGACTGTCTTTGAGCTTCTCTCCTTATCCTTGTATAATCATTTCTTGCCTACTTGTAGTTGTTATATGCTGTTTCACTACAGAAGGCCCTCCACATTCGCGGAATCAACTTTTGCGAGCTTTGAAGATTCACGGATTGCCCCTCTGTGGAGCTGAGATTTCATTTGCAGCCGCAAAGTGTCGCCTTGTGGATGCTTGCAGGTCATTTCTTGCCAAAACAGGCCAGCACCAAACCAACGCGCTCCTGCGCTCCACTGTCTCCCTCTCAGTCTGTGTCCTGCCACTGTTGCAGTCGTTTCTCTGCCTATACGTTACCACGTCAAACCTCTCTTGATTTCGGTATCGTCCCCAATAATTGTGCTCTCACGTGTTCAGAGGTAAGAAGTGCATTGCTGTGCAAATTTGTGAGTGAATTACCTCCCAATTGTGCAATTTACTTGTGATAACTTTGTCCCACGTGTGTTTTTGTTGTCCTGCAAGCATGGGCCCTAAGTGTCTCGCATCCCTTAGTAGTGAACCCACCCCTAAACGGGTAAAGAAAGTAATGAGCCTGGAGGAGAAGGTGGAATTGTTGGACAAGTATAGGGAGGGTATTAGCTATGCTGCTGTTGGGAAATTATTTAACGTGAATGAGAGCACAGTGCGGTACATAGAGAAAAATGAGGAGAAAATCAGGGCGGTGTTGGCATCCGCTGCGCCATCCTCAGCGAAGCAAGTGTCGCAGGTGAGAGACATTGCGATGCCCAAGATGGAGGATGCACTGTTTGTGTGGATAAATGACCAGAGGAGGAAAGGAAATCCCATAGACAGTCATGCGATTCGGTCAAAGAGGAAGGCATTGTACAACATGATGACCAGTTCACTTCCTGACCCTGACACCCAAAGCACCAGTGCAGACCCTGGACCAGCCCCAACCACCCATCCTGAATTCACAGCCAGCAAAGGCTGGTTAGATAAATTCAAGAAGTGGTTCTCCTTTCACAGTCTGAAGGTGACAAGGGAATCTGTGTTGGCTGACCATGTGGCAACAGCAGCCTTCCCTGAAGCACTTAAGAAAATAATTGAGGAAAAAGGATATAGGCCTGAGCAGGTGTGGAATGTCGATGAGACAGGCCTTTATTAGAAGAAAATGCCTGCCAGGACCTTCATCTCGAAGGAGGAGAAAAGGGCTCCCAGGTTCAAGGCAGCTAAGGACTGGTGCACCGTACTGATGTGTGCAAATGCTGCTGGCCACATGATCAAATCAGGATTTATTTATAAGTCGGCGAATCCCAGAGTGCTGAAGCGGCGCAACAAAAACCTCCTACCAGTGTTCTGGATGCACAATAAGAAAGCGTGGACGACCAGCAGCTTCTTTCTGGACTGGTTCCACCATTGTCTCCTGACGGAGGTGCGGTCCTACCTTCAGGAGAAGGGCTTTCCTGGCAAATTCATCTTGCTCCTAGACAATGCTCTGGGCCACCCATAGTCACTCGAGGGTATGTATGAGGATGTGGAGGTTGTGTTTTTGCTGCCCATCACAACCTCCCTGATACAGCCTTTTGACCAGGGTGTAACAGCTGCCTTCGAGCCCCCCCCCCCTCCTTTTAATAAATGCAAGGAAGAAGGAACCAAAGGCCATGGGCCTGCAAACCGTTCCTTCCAAGAATAAACCAAAACAACACAAAAGAGGGCCGAATTCAAGATCCATTCATTTTGAGATGCCTGGTCACACTGCGTTTGAAAGACTGGAGATTGTAGGAAGTAGGAAATACAGACAGAGGAAGATAGTTCCAGAGTTGACCAGTTGCATAAATGAAGGACTGGGAGTAACGGTTAACTCTTGCATTAGAGAGTCGGACAGAAAAGGGATGAGAGGTTGTTGCTAGATGGGTACTACGTACCTGTCATAGAGGTGGAGGGATGCAAGCAGACAGTTCAGAGGAACAGTGGCCATTGAAGTAGCGACATGAAGTAGCGATAGAAAAGAGATATAGATGCAACAGTGCGGTGAAGAGACAGAGGTTGAAGGGAATCAGTAAGAGGAGTAGAGTTAATGAGACGAAAAGCCTTTGACTCCACCCTATTGAGAAGGGCTGTATGTGGGGATCCTTCCCACACATGAGAGTTGTACTCCAAACGGGCGAATAAAACCCGTGTATAAAGTCAATATCTGTGTAGGGGTAAAGAAGGTTTGGAGTCGGCTTAGCACACCTAATGTCTTGGAAGCAGATTTCACAAGAGATGTAATATGTTTTTTCCAAGATAAATCCTGTGTGAATGAAACCCCAAGCATGTTCAAGGATGATGTAGGATCGAGCTGGACATTATTAAACATCAGCGGGTACTCCTGTGGAAGGTTTTGTCGGGTTGATAGGTGCAAGAACTGAGTCTTTGAGTTCATTTGCCAAAACTTAAGGGACAGTGGTGAGGTAACTCAGAATTAAATGGGTGCGGTTGTAAGAAGTTGGGGTGAATATGTAGCTGATGACTTGCCCACATTCACGTGCATGTGTGTGAGATGCACTCACTCGCGGGAGTCTGTGGAAGTCACCAGGTACATATTTACCCTAACTTACAATACAGCCATACGTAACCAAAACTACATGTTCAGGACTGTATTGTTATTAAACTTTTTTATACAGTTGGTCTGTTACTATTTGTGATATTTTATGGTGCCTTCAGGTCCCAGATATGGTTTATTAGGTACAGTATGTGCACATTTGCCCACAAGGGGTGATTTGCTGCTGTAGAGGCATTTTGGGAAGGGGGACGCCAAACATTTGTGGAAAATCCACTTTCGCGGTGGTCTGTGTCCTCTAGCCCCCGCAAAGGTGGAGGGCCTACTGTATTGTATTGTGTTGTTTGTATCTAATCCACAGCAAATCTCTTTTCTCTTTTGCTTTTTTGCAATCAGTATTAAAACATTTCTTTATCCTAATTTCTGTTTCTTTGTACTGTAGAATGTAATTTTGGACCTATGTTTTTCAAAATTTAATTTTTTTATATAATATTTAAATTTTGTCCTCTTTGCCCCTTTCCCAGGCTGTTTTTATAAAGTACTTCTTTAGGTTATGATAGTTCTCCTCTTTGAAGTTTAGCCTCTTTGTAATTTTCTTTATTGCTGACTAGTGCTAGTTGGGGTCACTCACCATCCCCTCACTTGATGTAGTGCTGCTTTGGGTGTCTGCCCTTTCCTCTCTTCCATCCTTCCTTTTCTGTCTTTCTTTCCTTCATTCTTTCCTCTTTCTTCTGCCTATGGGTAACTTTACAGTCTCTTTTCTATCTTTCTTTCCTTCATTCTTTCCTCTTCCTTCTGCCTATGGGTGACTCTGCACTGAGTGACAAGCCAAATGGTTTCCTGTACACTGGGAAACCATTTACCACGGTGGGTGGTAACCATATAACCAAATTATGGCGCCTGGTAGTTTAGTGGTTAATTAAGGCGCTTCAGTTGGATTGAGCCTGTGTAGGTTTTTATCCAAGGGTGGTTGGGGTTTATTGCTCATGTAATACCACTGAGGGATGAGTGAGGCTGGTCACTCTCATCTTAACCCGTAACCACCAGGCTTGTCTGAGATTCCGAAAAGACGCCTATTTTGCGTCATGGACAAGATGGTGTTAGGCCTATGAGGCTGGCTGCCCATGACATCTCACATTGAGATGTGCTGTTGCCGTGTGAGGTGCAATCATGTGGCTCTTGTCTCTACCATAGAGTTAGAGCCCCATTGTCCGGAGTCCCGGACATGTCAGGAGCATAAAAAAAAAAACTTCATTTTGCAAAATTGCAAAAAGCAACCTATGGTGCATCACGTGGGACGTATGAACTCCACACGTGCCAAGTTTTAGTGGCATACCTCAAGACTGGGGCTGGCTGTGATCCTAAGAAGATAAAAGTCATGTTTTCTCCCATTTTTGACTCCTTTTTTTCATTTTTTTTTCCTTCTATGCTAGTTTCATTTTGAAATGTAAGTAACAGATAATTTACTTTAGAAATGAATGTATTTCATGTGAAAAATATAGGAATAAAATTTGTGCCATTTATACTGTATATACATTTTTTTTGTCCCCCAAAGGAATGTCCGGAATCCCGGACATGTCTGGGGTTAAAGTACCCAATTCAAAAGCCTGGTGATTACGGGTTAACTGTCAGGACCAACTTGCCTAGCCTCAGGTTCCTACACTTCTCTGTGGGGCAACATAGGATTGGATGATGGATGGGTATATCATATTCTGTCCCGAAATGTCAATCTAATTCTGCGTGGTTGCTTTTGCCAAAAAGGCGGGTGGTAAATTATATTGTCAGTTTCATTTTCTTTCCAAGTAAATTTGAGATCTAATCATGATGGTTCTTCTTGTCCTCTTTTTCTAGTTTTTTCCTGTACATGTTGTGTTAGGAAAAACTGTATAAGATCCAGGAGCTTTTGATCCTGAAAACTTTCATAGCTTCTTATATTTTGAGTACAGTAAGACCTCACTATAACAGTCTAATTGGGGCCCAAGCCAGTCCGAAAAATGCGAAATTCCGATAAAAGCGACATCCGGACTTACCCCTGCTAATCTGGACTTTTTCCGATATATCAGACATTAGTCCGGATTGCATCAGTGGTTTTCACCACCATTGCAGTATTGTACTGTGTTATACCTTCACTACATTAATCAAATGGTATAATGATACTGTACTGTGCACTGAAAAACATGTCTTTTACTTGTCTTATTGTGGTGAACATAGCTGAAGTGGTCAGGCAGTCCGGACTGCTTCTGGCTTTATCGGACTTTTTCCGATATATTGGAGTTTAGTCCGGTAGCTCCTCGAGTCCGATAAAAGCGAATTCCGGTCTATTGAAGTCCGTTATATCGAGGTTTTACTGTATTCCAATTTATATTAGTGTTGAAATCTCCATTTAGTATAATTCTTTCAGATTTTTCTTCCATTCTATGTACAGTAGAACCTCAATTATTCGCGAGCCACAGGGAATTCAAAATGCCGTAAAATCAATTTTTCTGGAAAATCGATTAACACCCATTTCCTGTTCTCTTACACGAGTGATTCTCAAACTAGACGGATTTTGATGGGTCGCAGGGACATAAAAGAGGCCTAATGCTTTCAGTGTATTTTATTTAACTGAAATTGTAATTTTCCTTACTACACTATTAGCTAAAATGTGACATATATTTACATGTAAAATAGGGGGTTAGGTTCTATGAGCCTCATATTTTTTGTTAAAAGTATAGTTAAAGATAATCATAAATGTCTGTCTTACAATACTCAATACGTTTGTTTACATACGATCTCACCGACTGGACATTGGACACATCACTGCATACTGCATTCTAACCTAACTTAACCGATTAGTTTTGCCCCCTAATACTCCCCATAAAAATTTTAATCACCAAGGATTGCCACTAAGCATCTTGAGGGTCCTCATTACCAATCAAGCTTTTGACCTAAACAACACATGAATGATGGCCGTCTAACATCATGCATGTTTCGCCAGGAATAAGTTTCGGCGCCCATAAAAAGAAAAAAAAAATGCAGTGTAAAACTATTTTTGAAAGCCATTAGTCATCAACAGTAATGGAAAAAAAAGCTATAAAGAAGTCTTCAGCAAGGACTGATGGTTTCAGGACAATTCGCCGTCAATTCAGTCTCGCTGTCACAACAATAACAAGACAATTGCTAGAATATAATTCACATGCGACTACAGCGAGGAAAAAACAGTTATTGACTAAAGGTGCAACTAATAAATAATATCCAAAGCCTACGCTATTGAACATAGACTTTTATGGATCCCCCTGAAATGTAGTTATTAAAGTATTGATTAATTAATAATAAGCATTTATAGAATGACGGGGAATCGTCCAGGGTGCGAATTGTCCTGACGGGGAATTGTCCATGTTTTGACGGTGAATTGTCTGATGGCGAATTGACTTGATAGTGAATTGTCTCGGAACTACAGAGTTGTGGGTGATACAGGCTCATTGGCGTGAGTCGCAAGTGGATAGGCTGGCTGGGGGTCGAACAGGCTTGATGGGGGAGACTGGTGGAGCAGCTGTTTTTGCTGGAGTACTTGCTGGTGTGGACGTTGATGCATCACTATCTGGGAACCCCACAAATGAGCAGGAGGATACAAGCAAAATGTTTGCTGCTTTTGCATGTTTACCCCTCGTGAAAAAGTCCCTGATGTCTGACTGTTTGATTGCTACACGACGGCGATATTGGAAGTCATCATTAATAGCTCCGAAAATGAAGCAGTTCATTAGCTCTGTAGGCTGGATTTCTGTCCATGAATCGGATGGTCTTTTGAAATGATTCGTCAGCATCTATCCACAAACAGCCAGAAGCCATGGCTGACATTCCACCAAATATTACGACACTGTTAAGCCTCAAAACAATGGCGGGGACTGCAGTGATGCGCTTAGTGACGAAGGAATGAAAACATATGGGCAGGATGGTTGCGCGGTGAATTTGAAATGCCTGGATTTTCCCCGGTTGATCGAATTTGGAAATTTTCTTTAAATTGTCCAGTTTAGCGCCAATTCTGGTTGACTAGCTCACGGATAATCGAGGTTCCACTGTAGTAGAGTATTTAACTCTGTCTTGTACTTTCTGCCAGGTCTTCATATTCATTTCTATCCCATGTGATTGTCTTTTGTGGCAAATATAAATTTGCCTCAGCTATTTTACTTTCAGATGAGCTAATCTCTACTGCTAATAATTCTACTTGTTAGGGTATATCTAGTTCTTTCTCTTTGATGGAGTTTTTTCTTTGTTAGTTTCATAATGCCTTCTTTTTTCAAATTTCTTTCTCTTCATCATGTATTGTATTCATCAATATTTAAGGAGTCATATGCTATCCTTGAGGTCCATTTTGTTTCAGTTAGGTGACTGATATTAGGTTCTGCTTCTAAGGTATAGTGTTTTATCCATCCATCCATCCATCGTCCAGTCTTATGTTACCCCAGGAGGAGCATAGGAGGCAAGTTGGTCCAGACATTTAAGATGTGAGCAGCCTCACTCATCCCTGAGTGGCATTACATGAGCAATAAACCCCAACCATCCCTTGGATATTAACCTACACAGGCTCAATCCGACTGGAGCACCTTAATTACCCACTAAACCACCAGACACCATAATCTGGTTATATGGTTACCACCCAGCATAGTAAATGGTTTCTTGGTGTATAGGAAACCATAATCTCAAATAATTTGGATACAATTCCATCTGCATTTGAATACATCAGCTTAGTCACGTTTGTTTACATATTTGACTTTGGTTGAGTCTACTGCCCTCCTTTTTGTTTTTTAGTCCCTGCTGTTTTTGTGCCATTTTCTTAATTATAACCCTAGTACTTTGTAAAAATAATTTTCTCTCTTTTTGTGATGTTTTTTCACTGCTTCGTTTTCCTTCTTCCCTCTTTTCCTTGTAATAATTCCCAATCCTCCCAAGTTAGGCATCGTTTTATCCATACAGTATTTTAAATTTATCTGATCCATTAAGTTTGTTAGCATTTTTAAAAACTTCTTCTGCAGTGTTCACACTTTGGAAGTTAACTTTTAGGGGCCTTGACTTATTTCTCTCATATTTACCTTGCCTTTAAATTCCTCTACATCTTTTTCACAGGTTTCCTCTGATACTTCTTTCAATGTGTTTATTATATTTGCCATCTCCTTGTGTTGTCTAGAGATTCTGTTTCTAATTTCTTCTTCGTCTTTACCAGTGATTACTATAGATTTGTTGATCTCATCTGTTTCCATAATAAGCTTTGTGCTGTCTCTTATTTCTTTCACTTCCCTTATGCTTTTTGCTTCAACCTTTTCTAGCTCTTGCTTCATTTTTGCAACCTCTTGATAGGTACTTTGTACTTCCTCTGAGGAGTTTCTCATCATTTCACTTGCCTGAGTTATCTTCTTTCCAATATCTGTGCTTTGTTCTAACAGACTACATGCTTTCCTGAAAGGAATGAGAGAGTGTTTCTGATTGGAGATATGAATGGAAAAGTAGGGAATGAGAAGGTGAATGGAGTGGTTGATGAGTGGGGTGTGCCTGCAGAGATGGATGAGAATGGCAGTGCTTTAGTGGACATTTGTGCCGGGAGGGGGTTGGTGTTAGCTAATACCCTCTTCAGGCTCAAAATGATCCATAGGTATACATGGCAAGTTGTGAGAAGGGTGGACGGTGGAATGAATGAATGGAAGGAGGTATACATGGCGAGTTGTGAGAAGGGTGGACGGTGGAATGAATGAATGGAAGGCAATGATTGACTATGTATGTGTGGATGAAAGGATGAGAAGATGTGTAATGGATGCAAGAGTATACAGAGGTTGGGAGAGTGGACTTTCTGACCACCACTTGGTGGTGGCCAGAATCAGAAACCAAACAAGATGGAGGAAGAGAAGAAGGGAAGGACAGGAGGAAGTATTTGTTACAAGGAGGGTAGAAAAGTTACAAGAGGATGGAATAAAGGCTGATTATAAAAGGGAAGTGGAAGACCGATTGGGTAAATAGATTGGAGCAGATGGGGGACCTGGAAGGTGTGTGCAAGATATTCACAGAAGAAATCTGTGCAGCTTGTGAGGTAGTGTGTGGGGTGAAGAGAAGACAAAAGGAGGTTCAGGGAACAGCATGGTGGACTGAAGAGGTGAGAGAGGCTGTGGCACAAAAGAAGAAAGCATATAATGAGTGGATGAGGAACAGGGGCGTCGAAGAAGCTGAGAGACGGATGAGAGAGTTATACAGTACATCCTTCAACTTTGCGAACTTTAACTTTGCGAATCACCAATTTTGTGAGGTAGTTCCAAGTCATTTATTTTTTAACATTTATGAACTTTGCGAGCTATCACACACTTTGCGACGTGGAGTCGTGGTAAAGTCGGTAAAGTCGTCTTCCCGCACTGCTACTTTGCCACGCGGAGTAGTGACGTCGTGGTTCGCTGGGCGTACTGTGCCTCCTAGTTTGGTGTTCTGCAGCCCCCCACGTTTGTTTACACCACAGTAGTCGCACCCAAGCCTTGCCCCGCCACCAGTCTCGTACACCACGCCAGTCTTCACATCAGTGTAAATATGCATTTTTTTCTTTTTTATGTTTCTTACCTATGATGTTTTCATAATAATATTGCTGTACAATACATCAGTCCATGTTTGTTTCATTTATCATCATAAAATTAAGAGGTAGAGTCGAGAGAAAGAGTGGGAAAAAGTGCTTACCTTGGGGTGATGTCGACCAATTTACCTTTATTGCATATATTTAATTGTTTAAACTTTGCGAATTTCGATTTTGCGAGGTTTTTTGTCGACCATATTCTCGCAAAATTGGAGGAAGCACTGTATGTAGAGAGGAGGAGAGAGGTGAAAAGATTAGTAAGAGAGAGTAAGAAGAGAGTGGATGAGGAATTTGGAAGGAATTTGAGTGCAAAGTGGAGGGAATGTAAGAAAATGTTCTGGAAGGAGGTAATGAGAGCTAGACAGGGTGCCAACAAAGTCAGTGGGGGTGTGAAAGATAAAAATGGTAGATTACTAGTGGAGAAGGGAGAAAAAGTAAACAGATGGAGAGAACACTTTAATGAATTGTTGAACATAGAGAATGAAAGTAATGCAAGTACAAGTGGCTGGGGAATGGCAGGGAGAAGGAGGGTTGTGAGAAGAGAGGAAGAAATCACCAGGATGGAAGTGGTGGAAGCAATAAAGCCCCAGGAATTGATGGAGTGTGTGGTGAAATGCCGAAGCATGGGGGAGAGAGAGTAATAGAATGGATGTGGAAGGTGTGTAGATTGGCGTGGGAGGAGGATAGAGTCCCAGAGGATTGGAAGTCAGGTATAATTATTCCTCTGTACAAAGGAAAAGGGGAAAAAGCAGTGTGTGGTAATCATAGGAGCATTTGCCTTCTCAGTGTAATAGGAAAAGTATATGGTAGGATACTTATTGACGGAGTTAGGGAAATAACAGAGGAATTAGTTGGAGAAGAACAGGGAGGTTTTAGGAAGGGAAGAGGTTGTGTAGACCAGATATTCATTCTTAGATCCTTAGTGGGAAAGTTTCTAGAGAGGGGAAAGAAGTTGTATGCAGCCTTCATGGATCTGGAGAAAGCATATGACAGGGTGGATAGACAAGGATTGTGGAAAGTATTAAGAATATATGGAGTGGATGGGAAGTTGTTGATGGCAGTGAAGAGTATGTATGAGGGTGCTAAGGCTGCAGTGCATGTGGATGGCTAACTGAGTGAATCTTTCAATTTGAAGGTTGGATTGAAACAAGGATGTGTCATGTCTCCATGGTTGTTCAATCTGTACATGGATGGGATTATAAAAGAGATACAAGGTCGGGCAGTGGATGATGGAGCGGTCCTAGTGAGAGAGGGCAGTGTTTGGAAACTCCCTGTACTGTTGTTTGCAGATGTTACTGTGTTGTTGAGCAAAGACGAAGGGGAGCTGCAAAGCTTGGTAGATGAATATGGTAGAGTGTGTAAGAAACGGAATCTAAAGGTGAATGTAGGGAAGAGTAAAATGATGGTCTTTGAGAGATGTGAAGCCAGTGAATGTACAGTGAGATTGGATGAGAAGGATATGGAGAATGCGAGTGCATTTAAGTACTTGGGTAGTGTGATGAGTAAGGATGGAAGTCTGGAGGGTGAAGTGCTTGAAAGGGTGCAGCAGGGATGGAAGGTTGCTGGTTCGTTGAAAGCAGTGATAAGAAACAGGGAGGTGAGCATGAAAGTGAAAATGTTGTTACATGACAGTATTGTGATACCAACTCTAACATATGGAAGTGAAGCTTGGACCCTGTTGGAGGGACAGAAGTCAAGATTGAGAGCAGTGGAAATGAGTTATTTGAGAGGAGCATGTGGAGTCACATGGAGAGACAGACTAACAAATGAGGAAGTGAAGGAGCATTGTGGTGTGGTTGTGGACATGATAGGAAGCATTAGGAGAAACACATTGAGGTGGTTTGGGCATGTGGAGAGGATGGAGAGTGAAAGACTGACGAGGAGAGTGTATGTGAGTGAGGTGGAGGGGGCGAGAGGGAGGGGGAGGCCGAGGATGAGATGGAGGGATGGAGTGGAGAGGTACATGAGAGATGGGGGCGTGAGTTGGAAGCGGGGTAGTGAAATGACGGGGGACAGAGCAACGTGGAGGCGATTTGTTTGTGGCCACCCTGTGTGGGATTTAGGCATCTGGCAATAGATAGAATAGATAGGTAAATTATGTAACTCCTCCAGAGCATTCTCATGGCTAACAACTGTAATCCTCACTTCTCTTGTTTTCTTTCTCAGAGAGTTGAGCTCTGTGGACAATTCACCTATTGTTGTGTCTTTTCTGTTTATTTCCAAAACTAATTCCTCCTCTTTTTTTTTTCTTTTTTTTTAAGGTGTAGTTCTTTTGTGATTGCCTGTTTCCAGTTGAAAAGTTTTTTCCAGTTTATTCACTTTCTCCACTAATTTATTTTATGTTTCCTTTTTAACCAGTTCTGGGTAGAATTCATCATTTTTTTCTTCTTTTATCCTTTATCTTACCAAGAATCACTTCTGGAAAGTACGCTATCACACAGAAAAATAGTTTCTACTCACAGTCTGGCATCTCCCTGCTCCCCATCCGTGGTGTGGTATGACAACTCCCATGGCACCTTCCTTTTCTCAGCTAATTCCTTGAAGAGTGTGTGTGTGAGAGAGAGAGAGAGAGAGAGAGAGAGAGAGAGAGAGAGAGAGAGAGAGAGAGAGAGAATTACGTCTGGAGCCATTACATGTTTTTGTTGTTGGAAATTTTGTGAGGCCCTCTCACTTTTACCAAGCCTCAAGGTCAAGGTTGAGGTCAGTGTGAGTTTTAGAAGTTGAGATTGGGGGTATTGAAAATTTGGCCATAAGGTCAAGTTTCATATGCTTTGTGGAGAATGGACTTTTTGTTATTGAATCCAGGTGTGCTTGAATTCACCTAATAATGGATGAGGAAAGACAAAATAAAAACTTCAAAAAAATTTATTACATCTCAGAAGTGGGGAAGAATTTATACAGTATACTGAAGAACGTGATAGTAAAGTGGTCAGGTGGCATGTAAATTGATGGGAAACTGAGTTAGTTGGATGAATTATATTTGGAGGAACACATTACAAGAGTTTGTAAAGCACATCAGTAAAGCAACTTTCCAAAATGTGAAGATGACAGACTTTTGAAGTGGGGCCAGGATTTCAGAGGCTTGATTGGTCTTTGAATGAATGTCTGGCCCATTTTATGGGGCATGCTTTTTGTATTGCATTCTTTTGTCTTCTTTCTCACTCCTTGTCTTTTGAAACCTACTTCACCTCTTCCATTGTTTTGAAAATGAGCTCAAAATAATGACGGTGTTACTGTAAATAATAGTAAGGAAGGTCATGGTCCATAGTCTTTATGTTCTTGGTGGTTAGATCAAAACTGTAAAATTCATAACAGTAAAAGAAGTAGCCAAGAAGTACAAACTGTACATCTCTCATTGGATGTATCAGTGCAGGGAAAAGAAAAAAAAATGTTTGTCAGAGTGTTCAGGAACATTTTAGAATGGATATCCCAGGAATACCCATAGTGGCCCTGGTAGAGTTTGCAAATAGGAATAGTCTTTATGTGATGTATGGTTTGCCTTCTGACAGAAACTTTGACTTTTGTACAGAGGCGGTGTGAGGAACAGTACAAGCTTGGAACTAACTTGTCACCAATGTACCTGCATGTGTATGATGAGGCACGCCAACCTCCAGCAAACACACCCTGCCAGCAAGACAATGGTGGTTGCAGTCACCTGTGTCTGGCTGCACCATATCCAGTTAACTATAGCTGTGCCTGCCCTACTGGGGTCAAGCTCATTGACAAGTTCACCTGTGCCACTGGTAAGTCATGCACTGTCAGAAGGTAGCAAAGTTTGGGAGTTGTTGAGGATTCATGTTTGCATGTATGTGCGTAATGTAGCTGCTGGCTTGCAGTAGTTTCTTATTACTTCCTTCATACAGTTGACCCTCGATTTTGTGGATTCCAAAACTATGGACTTACGATTTAACAGACATCGTTCGTAGGTCCGTTACCCCTACAGACCAACAGACTATATGGCACTGTCATTCGCTGCTTTGCAAAGCACGCACTAGGTGACCATTAGCTTGCTGCCAATCACTTTGTCTTGCTTATTAGTACCAGTGCGACAGTCATCTTGTCACCATGCCTCACATGCCTGAGAAACGAAAATAGTGAACCTCAGTGTAACGCTGAAGTTAGAGCTAATTCACAAGCTTGAAAATGGTTTGTCAGTGGTGCAAGTATGTGAGGAATATGGAGTGAAGAAGCAAACTGTAGTTGATATAAGAAAAGTAAAGCCTAAATTAATTGAATATGCATCTAAGTTTTGTGTTGATGGCTCTTCAAGCAAAGATGATGTACAGCTATGGAAACACTTGAAAACTGACTGTGAATTGCAGTTGGACTTAGCTGTGATGAAGTAGTATGTGCAGCAGCAAGCAAATGGTGTTACAATAAGTGGTGTTGAAATTCTAGCTGCAGCCACCAAGTTAGCTAACCACCTGGGTATCGAGAATTTCAAAGGCAGTGATGAGTGGCCGTGATAGTTCCACTGTCACTATGGCTTACACAGTGTTCAGGGCCATGGTGCACAACTGTCACTGTGAGTGGGTTCTGTTTTTGTTAAAGTACATGTATACACTGTATTACAGGAACAGACTTTTTGCAGGAACGGACTGGTCTTCCCCCCTGGAAGCCCACAAATTCGAGGCTCAGCTGTATTGCTGGCCTCCTTTCTTCCTTCCATTTCATTAAACATTTAGTGTTATATCCTGTATTACACTGGGGTGCAGTATTTAAGTTCACCTACCAGTTTTTTCTTTTGCCAGCACATAACTTATCTACATTTACTTTCAAAACATGCTAATCACACACGTTTATCCTTCACCATCCTTACTCCCCTATCAAAAACTAACCCTTCCCCCTTTTATATTGCTCCGTATCTTTCTCACAGATTTCCTCTGATATATCTTTCAATAAGTTCATTATATTTACCATCTTTTTGTCCTTAGAGATTCTGTTCCTTATTTTCTTCTTCGTCTTTACCAGTAATTACTATAGATTTGTTAATCTCTGCTGTTTTCTTTATCAGCTTTGGGTTGTTTCTTTTTATTTCTATCATCTCCCTTGTTATACTTTTTGCTTCCTTTGTTTTCTAGATCTTGATGTGCTTTTACAACTGCTGCCCATGTACTTTGTAGTTTGTGCAATTTCTCCTCATTTCATTTGCCTGAGGTATCTTCTCATCAGTATCACTGCTTTGTTCTGTCAGACTGCCTGCTTGCCTAATTATATATGTCTTTTATCTTTTTTGAACCCCTCCATAACTTTCTCATGGATGACCACTGTACTGTACAGGCACACCCCAGTTTAACGATACAATTGGTTATGTAAATATCCAATGCTGGACAGGGTACCATATGTCAGGGTAGATTTAACCTGTAAAGTATACAGTAGAGATGCTTTTTTGAGCCTTGGTTCCCCCCCCTTCCAACCAACCAAGTCGTAAACCCACCCAAATGAGTCCAAAAAAAAGTTTATTGCCAGTCTAAATGGTCTATCAGCTGTAAAAGAAGCTATCATAAGCCTAAAACCAGTGCCCGTTTCACATGTACCCAGTCAAGGTCACTGGAGAATGTGATCCCCGACTCATATTTAGACTCGGTAGAGAAGCAGCAACATACCCAGTAGTATACAATCCCACCATCAGACTGTCCTTAGACAATTAAATATTCATATCTTATGCATAATAATGAACTGTATGAATGACGCAGAATCGTCCAAAGTGTGAATTGTTTGACGGAGAATTGTTGTTGTTTTGACGGGGAATTCTCTTGTTGGGGAATGCGATTGATGATGCGGTCTGGATAGCGATTTCAACGGTCCTTCTTTATGTCTTTTTACTTGTCGTTCTGGTTGCTGAGCTCTCTTATTTTCTTCTTTCTTATTTTCCAACATTTATTTAGAAATTCCTTTGTATTTTCAAAGCATTATTCTTTGAATAGCCCGAATGTAAACACATCAGTGCTGGGCAGGTGCACAATGCACAATTGCGCACCATTGCACTCTGGTGAATATCGTTTGCACACTGCAGGAGACCTTGCACAATATTGCGCTCTAGCACATGAAAAGGCAGGTGCGCAAGTGCAAATTTAGTTGCACTTGCACAACTAACTTTGCACATGCACACCTGCTTTGTACACCT
>JAGKTI010001812.1:0-36012 GCA_018397915.1 Birgus latro
ATTTATCACTTCAGGCCTACCTTCTCCCATTTCCACAGTATCCACATTTGTGTGTGTGTGTGTGTGTGTGTGTGTGTGTGTTCTAACCTAATTGAATCTTAACAGAAATAATACTGGCCTGTGTATTAAACCATTTTTATGAAACATATACTTAAATTTGTGAAATGTTTTCAAACACACTATTTCATTTAGTAGTGCATTCGACTGATCAACTGACTTATTAGGGAAAATGAATTTCCTTATGTCTTTCTCACCTCTTTTTAAGCAGTTTTTTGCAATGTCCTCTTGCTGCTGTTTCCCCATAGGTTATATATTAATTAATGTCTATTTTCTCTTTCCCTGAGACATTTTTATAGCATAATCATGTCACCTCCTCTCCTTCTCTCGTGTAGTGTTGGCAGATTCAATTTTTCTAGTCTTTTTTCGCAGCTTAGATCCCTTAAGCTTGGTAAACATCTTGTAGCAGCCCTTAGAACTTTTTCAATCTTATCTATATTTTTCTTAAGATGAGGATTCCAGACTACTGATGCAAACTCCAGGGTTTGTCTGATGACTGATGTTATTATGTTTCTCAGCATGTCTTCATTTATGTATGTGAATGCTATTCTCATAAAAGCAAGCAGTGTATACATGTTTCATACCTCCTCACTGATGTGGTCAGCTGGAGATAGTCTATTACTGATAATCACTCCTAGGTCCTTCTCTCTTACTGATATGTGTAGGGTTTTACTTCCTAACTTACAATCCCAATCTGGTCTTTCTCCACTTTTACCAAACTTCATTACGTGACACTTGTCCACAATGAATTCCATTTGCTATTTATCACTCCATTCATGAAGTTTATTTAATTCTTCTTGTAGCTCTCTACAAGAGTCTGTGTTAGTAATTCTCCACTGTATTTTGGCATCATCAGCAAACAGATTTAGATAGCTTTCATTTCCAATGATACTATCTATGTCACTTATATACACTGAAAGCATTATTCGTGCCAGCACCGAGCCCTGTGGAACTCCGCTGGTCACTTCCCTCCATGATGAGTAGTTTCCCCTTAGTACTTTTCTCATTTCCCTTTTTCTGAGAAAATCCTGCATCCAACAGTACAGGTTGCCTTGAATTCCTCCTTGATGGTACAATTTCCATAAAGTCTTAGGCAGAGTACTCTGTCAAATGCTTTCTTGAAATCTAGACAGATACTGTCCACCCATCCTTCTCTCTTCTGTAATGTTTCAGCACTCTCATAGTACCTTAACAGGTTAGCAACACATGATTTTCCCTTACTAAAACCAAACTGCCTTTCTGTTATCGTAGTGTTCTTCTAAATGGTTTACCTAAACTTTTCTTAACAGGTTTTCTATTATCTTACTTACAACACTGATATGTGTGAGCACGATGGTTCCATATCATCTCTCTCAAAATTAATTTCCTTTGTAAAAACTGATTGGAAATTTTTATTTAGTGCTTCACAAATATCATTCTCTTGTGTACAGATGATCCCCTCATCCGTAATGGACTGTATTTTATCTTTAACTTTGGTTTTGCTTTGGATGTAGCTGTAAAATAGCTTTGGTTGATCTATCTATCTATCTACTGCCAGACGCCATAATCCCGTAAGGGGTGGCCATTTGACTTTGAGTTATTTGTTTTACAGGGAGGGGCACTAACCCTCCACCAACCAACTTGTTGACACGTAGGAAGCACGTATGTTTTGGTTATATGGTTACCACACCCAGCGTTGTAAATGGTTTCTTGGCTTACAGGAAACCATTTGGCTTGTCACTCAATGTAAAGCCACCTGTAAAGGAGAGAAAAGCAATAAGAAGTGACAGGAAAGATGGGAGAAACAGAAAGAGAGGAGGTCAGGCCCAGAAAAAGAATGATAAAGGCTAAGAAAGATGTAGGCGGCACTACATCAAGTGAGTGAATGATGGTTGCCACCATCTACCACTATAGATGTGGTGTACATGCAGCATGAAGCGAAATGTCAATACACACTAAGTCCCACATTGGTGTTTCTTTCTTCAGTTTGTCAACGAACAGTGAATCAACATGTTATAATGCTCTTTCTAGGTGTCTTTAATATCCTTGCTGTGCACCACTACTTTTCCTTCATCATTCTTCACACACAGCTCACCAATGGTATCTCTGTTTTCCCTCTTCATCTGACTGCCACCTTAAATATCATATTTTTCCTTTCAATACTGTTTAGTTCATCCAGCAAAAGTCTCTGAGACTCCGATTTTGCCTTGTATACTTCTTTTCTAGCTCTATGCTTGGCAACCAAATATTCCTCTTTGTTACCACCCTTTTCCATTCTCAAAAAAGCTTTCTTTTCTCATTATCTGCTGCATCTAACCCCTCATCCCACCACTGTGTTACCTTATGTCTTGGAGGGCCCCTTGTCCATCCACACACTGAATCAGCAACTCTCAGGAGACCACTCTTGAGAGCTCTATACTGTTCATTAACAATTCTGTCAACAGCTTCCCGTCCAGCCACCACTCCACCCATCCCGCTGCAGACACTACATTTATATATAATGTCCTCCTCAAACTGTCTTTGGTCTTCTCTCCTTATCCTTGCATAATCATTTCTTGCCTGTTTGCAGTTATTATATGCCCTGTCACTATTGTGTCTTCTGTATCTACTCCACAATAAGTCTTTTTTCTCTTTTGATATTTTACATTCTATATTAAACCATTTGTTTGTTTTCTTTTCTGCTTCTTTGTGCCATGGGATGTAATTTTGCCCTCTTATTTCATACAGTTTGCAATTTTTTCTATATATAACATATAAATCTTGTCTTTTAAGCTCTTTTTCCCAATCTATTTCTAAGAAGTACTTCTCCAGGTTGTGGTAGTTTCCCTTTTTGTTTTTGCAACACTAAATACTGGTAACTATGTCATATGCAATCCTGAAGTTGCAGTTTAATACTGCATCGTCACTTTTACCGAATGGAGGGTGATACATGATATTGCCAACATCATTTTCTTGCCTAGTAAATATAAGATCTAGTACTGATGGATCATCAAGTCCTCTTTTTCTGGTGTTTTCCTTTACATGTTGTGTTAGGAAAAACTCCGGCACAAGATCCAGGAGCTTTTGGTCCCAACAGCTTTCATGGCTTCTTATATTTACAATATTCCAATTTATATTTGTACTAAAATCTCCAGTTAATATAATTCTTATAGATTTCTCTTCTATTCTATGTAGTAATTTTCTTAAACTCTGAATTGTACTTTCTGCCAGGTCTTCATATTTGCCTCTTTTGCAATTGTTAAATATTTAAAAGCATAAATTTGCCACAATTAATTTCCCTTCGGATATGTTAATCTCCAATGCAATGAGTTCTACTTGTGAGGGTATATCTATTTTTATTTCTCTGACTTGCAGATTTTTCTTTGTTAAGCATATAATTCCTCCTCCTTTTCTTAAATTTCTGTCTCGTCTCCATAATTTGTATTCCTCTAAGTTTACGGTACCGTATGATATCCTTGGGGGTTAATTTTCTTTCAGTTAGGCAAATAATATGTGGTTCCTTTTCTTTAGTCTAGTCTTCCATCTCTAATAAATTGGACACCATTCCATCTACATTTGAGTACATCAACTTAATCATCTTGTTTACATCTATCTATCTATTGCCAGACGCCCCAAACGCGCACGGGGTGGCCACAAACAAATCGCCTCCACGTCACTCTGTCCCCTGCCATTTCACTACCACACTCCCAACTCACACCCCCCTCTCTCATATACCTCTCCACTCCATCCCTCCATCTCATCCTCGGCCTCCCCCTCCCTCTCGCCCCCTCCACCTCACTCACATACACTCTCCTCGTCAGTCTTTCACTCTCCATCCTCTCCACATGCCCAAACCACCTTAACCTGCTTTTCCTAACGCTTCCCATGACATCCTCAACCACACCACAACGCTCCTTCACTTCCTCATTTGTTAGTCTGTCTCTCCATGTGACTCCACATGCTCCTCTCAAATAACTCATTTCCACTGCTCTCACTCTTGACTTCTGTCCTTCCAACAGGGTCCAAGCTTCACTTCCATATGTCAGAGTTGGTATCACAATACTGTCATGTAACAACTTTTTCAATTCACTTCCATGATCACTTCCCTGTTTCTTATCACTGCTTTCAACGAACCAGCAACCTTCCTTCCCTGCTGCACCCTTTCGAGCACTTCACCCTCCAGACTACCATCATTACTCATCACACTGCCCAAGTACTTAAATTCACTCACATTCTCCATATCCTTCCCATCCAATCTCACTGTACATTCACTGGCTTCACTTCTCTCGAAGACCATCACTTTACTCTTCCCTACATTCACCTTTAGATTCCGTTTCTTACACACTCTCCCAAACTCATCTACCAAGCCTTGCAGCTCCCCTTCATCTTCGCTCAACAACACAGTATCATCAGCAAACAACAGTACAGGGAGTTTCCAAACACTGCCCTCTCTCACTAGGGCCACTCCAACATCCACTGGCCGACCTTGTATCTCTTTTATAACCCCATCCATATACAGATTGAACAACCATGGAGACATGACACATCCTTGTTTCAATCCAACCTTCAAATGGAAAGATTCACTCAGTTTGCCATCCACACGCACTGCAGCCTTAGCACTCTCATACATACTCTTCACTGCCTTCAACAACTTCCCATCCACTCCATATATTCTTAATACCTTCCACAAACCTTGTCTATCCACCCTGTCATATGCTTTCTCCAGATCCATAAAGGCTGCATACAACTTCTTGCCCTTCTCTAGAAACTTTTCCACTAAGGAACTAAGAATGAATATCTGGTCTACACAACCTCTTCCCTTCCTAAAATCTCCTTGTTCTTCTCCAACTAATTCCTCAGTAATTTCCCTAACTCTGTCAATAAGTATCCTACCATATACTTTTCCTATTACACTGAGAAGGCAAATGCCCCTATGATTACCACACACTGCTTTTTCCCCTTTTCCTTTGTACAGAGGAATAATTATACCTGACTTCCAATCCTCCGGGACTCTACCCTCCTCCCAAGCCAATCTGCACACCTTCCACATCCATTCTATTACTATCTCTCCCCCATGCTTCAGCATTTCACCACACACTCCATCAATTCCTGGGGCTTTCCCAATTTTAACTTTCTTCATTGCTTCCACAACTTCCATCCTGGTGATTTCTTCCTCTCTTCTCACAACCCTCCTTCTCCCTGCCATTCCCCAGCCACTTATACTTGCATTACTTTCATTATCTATGTTCAACAGTTCATTAAAGTGTTCTCTCCATCTGTTTACTTTTCCTCCCTTCTCCACTAGTAATCTACCATTTTTATATTTCACATCCCCACTGACTTCGTTGGCACCCTGTCTAGCTCTCTTTACTTCCTTCCAGAACATTTTCTTACATTCCCTCCACTTTACACTCAAATTCCTTCCAAATTCCTCATCCACTCTCTTCTTACTCTCTCTTACTAATCTTTTCACCTCCCTCCTCCTCACTACATATAACTCTCTCGTCCGTCTCTCAGCTTCTTCGTCACCCCTGTGCCTCATCCACTCATTATATGCTTTCTTCTTTTGTGCCACAGCCTCTCTCACCTCTTCAGTCCACCATGCTGTTCCCTGAACCCTCTTTCGTCTTCTTTTCACCCCACACACCGCCTCACATGCTGCACAGATTTATTCTGTGAATACCTTGCACACAGCTTCCACGTCCCCCATCTGCTCCAATCTATATTTACCCAATCGCTCCTCCACTTCCCTTTTATAGTCAGCCTTTATTCCATCCTCTTGTAACTTTGCTACCCTCCTTGTAACAAATTCTTCCTCCTGTCCTTCCCTTCTTCTCTTCCTCCATCTTGTTTGGACTCTGATTCTGGCCACCACCAAGTGGTGGTCAGAAAGTCCACTCCCCCAACCTCTATATACTCTTGCATCCATTACACATCTTCTCATCCTTTCATCCACACACACATAGTCAATCACTGCCTTCCGTTCATTCATTCCACCATCTTCTCTTCTCACCACTCGCCATGTATACCTATGGATTATTTTGTGCCTGAAGAGGGTATTAGTTACCACCAACCCCCTCCCAGCACAAATGTCCACTAAAGCACTGCCATTCTCATCCATCTCTGCAGGCACACCCCACTCACCAACCACTCCATCCACCTTCTCATTCCCTACTTTTCCATTCATATCTCCAATCAGAAACACTCTCTCATTCCTTTCAAACTTTTCCAAGCAGGCTTCCACATTTGTCCAAAACTCTTCTCTCACTCTACTTACACGATCTTGCGTTGGCGCATACACGCACACAATTGCCCACATTTGTAGTCCAACTTTCACTCTTACCCACACAATCCTTGACCCAACTGATCCATACTCTCTTACATTCTCCTTCCACCTGTTGCTCACAACAATACACACTCCCTCTTTCGCCCTCTCATTCTCACCCACTCCTGCGCATATACCCCACCCATATTCCCATTCTCTCACACTCTCACCTCGCCATTTAGTTTCAGTTATTCCACATATATCCACTTTCGTACTCTCAAGCACCTGTACAATCTCTCTCTCTTTCACCTCATCATTCATACCCCTTACATTCCAAGTCGCAATCTTTATCTCGTCCTTTGTCCGTTCCTTTTTCATCAACTTTTGGTCAGTCCTGGTCCGAGGCTTCCTGTTTGTATTTTTAGTTAGTTGTTTTTACAGGGTGGGGCACTAACCCACCACCAACCGTTTTAGTCGCCTCTTACGACAAGCAGGGATACTGGGGGAGAATTCTTGAAAAACCCCCTACCCCCTTTCACTGTTTTTGTCTCCTCCCTCTTCTCCTTTAGTATTCCCAATTCCTCTTGAGTTAGGTATCTTTTTATCAATGTGTTTTTAAATTCCTCTTTTTCCATGAATTTGTTTGCATTTTCAGTATTTCCTCCACAGTGTTCACACTTGAAGGTTACTTTCAGGGGCCTTGACTTATTTCTCTCATATTTCCCTAGTCTTTTGTGTTCCTCTATGTCTATCACAGATTTTGTCTGATACTTCCTTCAATATGCTCATTTGCCATCTTCTTTAAGTCTCTCAAAATTTTGTTTTTTATTTCTTCATCTATACCAGTGTCTACTATAGATTTGTTGATCTCTGCAAAATCTTTGACCAATTTTGGGTTCTTTTTGATTATTTCTTTCACTTCCTTACTAATGCTTTTTTCTTCGCCTCTTGTTTCTAAGTCTTCCCTTACTTTCATCATTTCAGCATACGTAGTTTCCACATCATCTCTGTAACTCTGCATCACTTCATTCATCTGGGTTATCTTCTCTTCAGTATCACTAGTTTGGTCTATCAGACTGCTTGCTTCCCTAAATGTCTCTGTATCATTTCTGAACTCCTCCATAATACTTTCACGGTTGACAACTGTACTTGCCATTTCACTAATCTTCCTTCTAAGCAAACCCACCTCAACTGACAGCTCAACTGCTGTTGTGTCATTTTCGTTCATTTTCTTCCTTCAGCATGCACAAATGCTTCTTAATTTCATCTGTTTCACTCTGAAAAGCCTTCTCCAGTTTATTCACCCTCTCTACTAGTTTGTTGTGTTTCCATTTCAACCAGTTCCTGAAAGAAATCATCATCCTGTTTTCTACCTTTATCCTTTTTCTTAACTCATTCCATATTCCCTTTACTAAATATGGTGCTCATCTTGTGGTTTTACTTAAAGATTCAACTTACAAGTATGCATCTCCTTGCTACTCGCCTGGTGATAGATGACACAGCTGATGATGAGTTGACCGGCACATTCTTGTACTAACTGGATGTATTCTGTTATTTGGACAGCACTTTTGCTTATAATTGCTGTAATATATTAGAACACCATTTAGTTTAAGCTAGTACAGAGCTTGACTCATATAAAGATACTACAATATTTAGGTATGGCCAGCGCAGAGCGTGGTGATGTGCATGCTGTCAACTCTTGTGTGTGTGTGACATATAAAGGTACTATTTAGGTGTGGCCAGTGCAGAGCGAGGTGATATGCATTCTGTTCACTCATGTGTGTGTGTTCTTATCTAATTGTATCTTTACAGGAATGAGTCAAGCTCGTACTGTCCTGTGTCTTAACCATTTCCATCATACATCTTAAATTTATGAATTGTTTTGGCACACAATATTTCATTCGGTAGTGCATTCAACTCATCAATTGATCTATTTGGGAAACTAAATTTCCTTATGTCTTTATCACCTCTCTTTTTATGCAGTTTTTTGCAGTGTCCTCTTGCTGATGCTTCCCCATAGGTTATATATTCATTTATGTCTATTTTCTCCTTCCACGACATGCATTTATATAGCAAAATCATGTCTCCTCCTTTTCTTCTCTCCTTAACTGGTGGCAGATTCAGTTTTCCTAGTCTTTCTTCATAGCTTGGATCCCTTAAGCTTGGTACCAATCTTGTAGCGGCCCTTTGACCTATTTCAATCTTATTTATGTGTTTCTTGAGATAAGGATTCCAGATTACTGATGCATACTCCAGGGTTGGTCTGATGAAAGATGTTATTATCTTCCTCAGCATGTCTTCATTTATGTATGTGAATGATATTCTCATACCTGCAAGCAGTGTATACATGTTCCATACCTTCTCACTTACGTGGTCAGCCGGAGATAGTCTGTTATTGATAATCACACCTAAGTCCTTCTCTCTCTCTGATATGTGAAGGGTTTTACTTCCTAACTTAAAATCCCAATCTGGTCTTTTCCCACTTTTGCCAAACTTAATTACATGACACTTGCCCATACTGAATTCCATCTGCCATGTATTACTCCATTTATGAAGTATATTTAATTCTTCTTGTATAGCTATTTACACGAGTCTGTGTTAATAATTCTCCTTTGTATTTTTGTATCATCCCAAACATGTTTAAATAGCTTTCATTTCCAATATTACTATCTATGTCATTTACATACACTAAAAACATAACTGGTGCCAGCCCTGTGGAACTCCGCTAGTCACTTCCCTCCATGATGAGTAATTTCCCATTAGTATTGTTCTCATTTCCCTTTTCTGACAAGATCTTGCATCCAACAGTACAGTTTGTCTTGGATTCCTCCTTGATGGTACAGTTTCCATAGAAGTCTTAGGAGTGGTACTCTGTCAAATGCTTTCTTGAAATCTAGATAGATACTGTCCACCCATCCTTCTCTTTTCTGTAATCTTTCTGCAACTCTGTCATAGTAGCTTAATAGATTAGTAACACATGATTTTCCCATTCTGAAACCAAACTGCCTTTCTGTTATATTGTGTTCCTCTAGATGGTTTACCAAAGCTTTCTTACAACACTGGTTAGTGATACTGGTCAGCAGTTGAGTGGATTTTGTCTATTCCCATCCTTGAATACGAGGACAATGTTTGCTTTCTTCCAAATAATAATAATAATAGTAGTAGTAGTAGTAGTAGTAGTATAGTAGTAGTAGTAGTATAGTAGTAGTAGTAGTATAGTAGTAGTAGTAGTGTAGTAGTAGTAGTAGTGTAGTAGTATAGTAGTGTAGTAGTATAGTAGTGTAGTAGTATAGTAGTGTGTGTGTGTGTGTGTGTAATAAAATGGGCAAAACCAGAAGTCTTTAGTTAATGTCAGGTTATCCACCTAACCACCTAATGTCTGATATTTCTTTTAATACAATATTCATGTTACCTCTCAAAAGCAAAGTAATCTTCATCAATACACAGGTATGAAGAATGACTGTACAGTCAACTTAACTATAACACAACAATTTGTCAGTAACATGTCACACATTATGGAAAAATGCAGTATGGATGACACTACATGCGTGTAAAAACTTATCAGGACCTTCCCTTGTGTCACCCCTAATGACCTCCCTAGGCCCACACAAACCTTCCCCAAATTAGTCTTAAATGCATCAAATTTTAATAAATAAATCTAACAACACACTGATACACACAAATAAAAACACACTTTTATTGTACTTAAAAAGAACTGTGATGGTAGACAGACTTCATGTGAGGGAGGGAGGAGGAGGGAGGCAAAGATGCACAGTGGGACCCAGAACAGTCACTAGCCACACACAATGGGAGGTTAATGGCTGAGAATGCCATATTTGGCTATGCTTTGGCCTACAACACAAGTTATGAACATTCTACAAGCATTTTGGAAAAGTTTAGAACCTGACAAATGGCCATTTGCATTATATATCAACAGCATTACAGGAGAGCTGACTACAGTTTCTTATACTAATTACTCTAAACAAACTTGAAAGTCTTTCACAGAGCAGTCTACCCAACATGTAGTGATGTATATGCAAGCTGCTTCAGTAATGTACAATACATAGTACGAAGTAACACACACACGCAAGGATAACTGTGATGAGAATGTGGTATTACCTTAATAACCCAGTCTCTAGTAGGAGCATGATGACATAGGTAGCGGAGCACTCTGTGTAGCCGGCCAGTGTTTAGCTTTGGTTCATCAACGAAGAGCAATACCAGCAAGCAAGTCATGGCCTCATGGTCCAGTAGTTGGCGACCTCGAGGCTTACTGCTCCTGGAGGGAGGGGAAGGATTACATGCTGTTGCTGCTACTTAACCCGTCTCTCAGGCCCTTATGGGGTTGCCTCATAGGATCCCTGTGTTGCTAATGCTGTGTCTGCGTCTTAGTTTGGTATTTACTGTGCAGTGCTCCATTATGTGTGTTGTGTTGTGTGGGCCAATTCTACAAGCAGGGTATGTCATCGATGACTTCACTCAGCCCATATCAAAGGTCATTTGAAACCAGTGAAATATTTTTGTCGGAATCACTTGCAATAAAGAAGAGGAAACACAATCACTGTGTGATATTCTTTGATAATGTCATAAGGTGGATAAACAGAGGAGTGAAGGAGACAGAAATCAACACTGTACTGGCAAATGTTAACAGCAATCCCACTGCCAACAACTTTTACAGCATGCAGTTTCATACCTTCTAGAGAGGACAAGGAGGAAGGAGGGAGATGTGTTTCATAACATGAATCAAAAGATATACAGTAATAATATTCCAGGCAGATACAGCCTCTCCACCTATCTCCTGCTACATCTGAGAAGTGAGGCTACTTTAATTGCACATGGTAGGTAATGAGACCACCAAATCCCAATGTCAATAAATCCTACATAAGCCACCCACTCTTATTTATTACAAAATGGACATGGTGGTTGCAATATACACTACTTGGTAAAATGCTGGTGGAGAGGAGAAAGTAATCAGAAGGAAAAGACATTTAAAGGAGCTATTGAACAAAGAGAATGAAAGTACATAAATGGTTCATTAATAGTTGAGAGGTAAGAAAGGGGATCTGTAGGATGGAAATGTATCAGGCACTGAAGAAAGTTAAAATATGGAAAGCACCAGCAACTTATGAAGTGTGTGGTGAAATGCTAAAATACAATGGAGATTGTGACTGAATGGATGTGGAAAATCTGCACACTAGTCTGGAAGGAATGTAGTGTTCCAAGGGATGTGAAAGCCTGTAACAGTACAATAGTTCCCCTTCACAAGATACAAGAAAAGTGTTTAATAGTTCCCCTTCACAAGGTACAAGGAGAAAGAGTGTTTAATAGTTCCCCTTCACAAGGTACAAGGAGAAAGAGGAGTGTGTTTAATAGTTCTCCTTCACAAGGTACATGGAGAAAGAGAAGTGTGTTTAATAGTTCCCCTGTACAAACAGAAGAGGGAAGGTATATGGTGGGATACATGTTGAAAGAGTTAGGGAGAAACCAAGGAATTACTTTTAGTTGGAGTGGAAAAAGAGGATTTTAGGAAAAAGAGGGAGAGTGTAGACCAGATATTCATGCAAAGATGTTTAGTGGAAGAGTACAGAAAAAGCAATTAACAGTATTTTGCCTTAATGGACAGGAAAAAGCCTGACAGGGTAGACAGACAAGAAATATCGAAGATGCTGAAAATATATGAAGTATATAGAAAGCTGCTGAAAGCAGTCAAGAGTATAGAAGAGGATGCAATGGGGTCAATAAATGTGGATAGTGAACTAAGTGAGCCCTCCGATTTAAATGTTAGACTGAAACTGCAATGTCTCAGGGTGTTAAGTACAGTGATCCCTTGGTGACCACAAATAAATGGTACTAAGCATGGCATGTGATAAATGAAGTGTGCAATAATAAAAGCACAGAACAGATGGGATTTACCCAGTCAGTTCTGTGCAAGTCATATTTTCATTTTTATTGCAATTTCGATGCTCTAAATACATACCTACTGTTATGTATGGGTATCAGAATAACATACTGGCATGGTTAGGATAATAAAAATTGCCACTTGACGGACATCAATCAGCCGAAAGGCTAAAAATGTTTAGCATACTACCGTTTTCACTTACGTGGTGGTGACTTGCTGGCCGCTGGATGAGGGGCGAAGGTTCCAGCTGGTAGACCAACTGGAGGAGTGCATGAGGCGAGACCCAATGCGGGCAGTATTACGGAGGATGGAGGAGAGAGAGGAACCTGACCGATTAAACATATGCTCATGCACATGTCTGTTACGTTCCTCTCGCTGCCGACGGAGAGTCTGAGCTTCTTGTGCAAGGTCAGGAGGCAAAGCTGCAAACTGTGAATCTTCCAGGTCAGCTAGAATCTGAAACATAATATATAAAACACTGTTATACTGTCTGACTCAGTTCTTCTTCATTTCTGCAACATTTGCTGCCTTTCCTCTAACTATCTCTTCGTCGGACACCACCTCTCCTCCACTAAACCTCACTTTCTCTTTCTGACAGAGACTCAGCTGTCTGAGGCAACTGACAGCAAACCCTTTTCTGTCTCCTCTTACTTTCTCTACACTCATTTCAAAGCCAAAGGTGGCTGTTGTGTATATGTACGCAACGACTTATCTTGCTCTCGTGTTCCTTCTCTACTCTCTGGCTTTGGCTTTCCTGTCATTCTCTGACTAAATATATCTGTGCTGTTTACTTATCTCCTAATTCTACCGACTATTAAAAATTCTTTGACTATCTTACTTCTAAGATGGAACACATTCTATCCATTTCTCCTTTCTCGCAAATCTCTATTCTAGGAGATTTCAATGTTCACCACCATGTTTGGCTCTCCTTTCCTTTCACTGATCCACCTGGTGAACAAGCCCACACCTTTTCTATCCTTAATGACCTACAGCAGCTTGTACAGCACCCTACCCGTATCCCTGACCGGCTTGGAGAGAGCTCCAACATACATGACCTCTTCCTTACAACTAATCCTTCTGCTTACGCTGTTAATCTTTTCTCTCCGTTGGGCTCCTCCAGTCACAACCTTATTACCCTGACCTGTCCTATTGCTCTGGTACAGCCTGTGGACCCCCCAAAGAAACGTTGACTGTGGCACTTTGCAGATGCGGACTGGGAGGCCCTCAGACAGTACTTCTTTGATTTTCTCTGGAATGATTATTGATTCCATGGCCATGAGTCATCTGAGTGTGCTTTGTGCATTACGGAGGTTATTCTCTGTGGCATGGAAGCATGCATTCCCTTCTCATACCCTTTGACTAATGCAAGAAAGCCTTGGTTTAATCACACTTGCTCTAAAGCTGTCCGCAAAAAGGAGAGGGCCTATAAAAGGTACTAGAGCCAGCCCATCCCGGAATCACATCTTGTTTATATATCTGCCCGGAATTGTGCTAAGTCTGTTCTTCACTCTGCTAAAAATAATTTCATCCGCACCAAATGCTCTCGACTCTCCAACTCAAATTCTTCAATCTCCTTCTGGCACCTTGCCAAAAACCTATCTAACAACTTTACCTCATCATCCTTCCCTCCCTTTTTCTACTCTATGGCTCTGTAGCAATTTCTTCTGCTGATAAAGCAGATCTCGTCGCTCAGAATTTCTCCTCTAACTCCACTATCAGAAGGCAAAACGCACTCACCGGCCTCACACCGGTAACTAATCAGGCCCCAGTTGCACACCGCAGGACCCTTCCAGTGACGTCACCACTTGTGATGTAACAGGTGTGTGCGCACACACACACACTAACAGCAATATGCACTAACAATCTTGTCCTCTCTTCTTAATTTGACCAAAGATTCCAAGGACGAAGCTGGATGATCTATTGGCGTCTGATACACACTATGTATCCAATACACAGACTTTTGTGTGAGTACCATAAACACCCGATATGCACTATGCATCCAATACATAGACTTTTGTTTAATTACTAAAAAGACCCAGTCTGTGGCTACATACAGATATGTGATGTCTCTTGAAGTATTATAATCCTTCTAGTCCCAATTGACTGCTGCACGCAGCCGCTCGGTTGAGGGACCTTTCTTGATGAGACAATCAGCCAGTTGTGATGTATCCACTCAAGATACTTCATCAATCTCCCCTTGCTCCAACAAGTCTTGTAATACAGCAATATCAAAGTGCAATTTCCTGTCTTCTACGCTCCTACAGGAGTAAAGGGCATCCACCAGACTCTTGTTGTCAACGAAACACTTTATTTTGATCTTTCCACATCCAGAGACCTCATGCAATATGTTGGCAAGATATACGGGAGTCTCAGCACATTCAAGCATCGCCAACGCCTCAGCAGATAGTGAAGATTTGACGACCCTCCTGATCTTTCTTGTCTGCCAGAATATAGGACATCTTGCCTCACTAGCATCTTGTAGGAAGATCACAAAACCTCCCTGAGACCCACTGCCTACAAGGTTGGCAAATGAGGCATCCGAAATGCACTCTATATAACAGTTGTCGATCGGCCCCATTCTTGGAATGTATAGCTTCATGTTGTCAGTCTTCACCCTTGAGATCACCTTATTGAGTCTAAGTAAATCCGCTACAGCAGCTCGGTTGCTAGTCACACTCAACTCACACACATCAAAGGCAATATCTGGCCGAGTGTGTGCGGCAATCCAGTTGAGTTGCCCAATCAATGTTCGGTACTCCGTTTTCTCATACTTGAACAGCTCTCCTGATTTTACTGCTGCACAGTGTCTACTCAGCGCGACTGGTTTCAAAGATGAAGAATACAGGAACTGATTGAGCGTTATGCTGCCATCGATGTTGGAGACGACATTGAGACCAACATCTTTGAAGGTTTTTTATTCCAAACTGCCGATGAGGAATATTTGATTCAAGTGATTTATCACTTGTTGCTTGAACTCATGTGTACCAGCCCAAAGGAAGTCATTGACATAAATGCATACAATGCCTTCAACTTTGCCACTATTGCTCCAAGAGAACAGTGCTGAATCCAGTGATGACACTAGCTCCGAGACTCAACAACTGATCTTTTATGCGCAGATACCAATGCCTAGCAGCATCACAAAGGCGGTAAACAGTTTTCTTTAGTCTCCATAACTTACCATTTGCATATTCAGACGGAGGACGTGAATGAATAATTCTCTCAATGTCGCTACAGTACCTTGCAATTAGGCAGCTTTCACGTCCATAGTGTGGCAATCCCACTGATTGGTGGAGGCCAAAGAAAGTGCCAAATGCACAGCTTCTTTTGAACAAGTACAAGAGTCTTTTCAGAGATCCACTGTGTCTTCCTCAAATCCTCTGGTGACTAAGCGGGCTTTAACAATAGGCTTTCCATTTATCAGTTTTTCCGTCACCACCCATCGAACAGTTAAGGCACCTTGCCCAACATCATCTACTTCCTCATAAACATCATTATTCTGCCAGTTTGTAATTTCATATCCTTGGTGCAAAATACGGCCTCAGAGTTGAAAAGAACTAGCATTTCTGCGTCATCATCAACCACTTCCCATGTGCAAAAATTCTGCAAATCTATCCAATCAATGCTGCCATCAGAGTCCCTCTTCAAATTGTAGCAGTGTTTGTACTTTCCACTGGCTTTACCTGCCCAACTCACAATCCTTCCAGACGCCAACTCTCCACTTTCTGAATGTATTCCCTTTATACGTTGACCAACAGAAACTTTGGGAGGCTGATTAACCGGAATAGAAACTGTGGGAGGCTCATCAATCGGAACCACACCATCTTCCGACTCGTCATCTGGTGGATAATCATTAACCCCTACACCGCGGGTCATCACTTTCGTGACGGTCGGGTGCAATGGATCATACCGTGGGGCGTCACTTGAGTGACTCTGTGTTATTTTTAATTCCCCCGGGCTTTCAGGTGGTGACTTGTATCATCTAACAGCACTGCCAATGTCCAACAATAGTCAGAGCTGCTAATGCCATCAGTACTCTCATCCATTGTTGACAATTTAGCCATTTTCCCCCATTCTAGACTCCCCTCCCTACCTCCCCTCCATTACCCTCTCGTGACGTCTGCTCAGCCGCTCTGCACTAAGTAAATCTTCCCCGGTTTTTTCCACTGTTTTCAATCATTGAAATGAGCCCTATGCCCTATTCTTATACAAAATAATATACAGGGTGTAACGCGACGTATGACAAAAACTTACACCAATGATCTATCATGTAATTCTGAGCATATTTTGTTCTATAAACATATACTCTTCGTGACCCCAGTTCAGTACCCAGCATTAGGCTGTTTGAGTGTAAAAGTTTCATGGGTTCCAGTTGTCATAGGGTAGGAGCTTCGCAGGGCGACGGGAGACGAGTATTATTAGCTTATTCTGTACTGCACATGAAAATCCCATATCCTATCAGTACAAACGAGTTTGAAGAAGAAACTTTACGTAGTCTATTGATTCTTTAACATAAAGTCATGCACTCCTGCAATTCTTTTGCACAAATCAACTGTAATTAAGGATTAAATTCAAATTTTCTGGATTGCAAGGGAGGACGGATGGAGGAGAGGCTGGTGTATTGTTGCCAATTATGTAATGTTTGGTTTGTAGGCTATTGCTACCAGCATTATCATAACACCCACAGCCCATTTAATGAAATAACTTTATTGTAATGCGTGATTAGCGTCACTTTAAGTCAGGAAGAGTATTATTTACTACAATCTTTTATGCTGCAAGTACACGTGGCACCATTGGGTATCTCCACCTGTATTACCTGGCTGTAGCACTGGCATTACCATCCCAGAATAAGTACAAATAGACGATATCTGCATATTCCTCATTACGTACGTGGCATGCTGTTTCATGAACAAGTGAAGCTGAAACTAGTGAACAACTGAACGCGGTGAACAGTATTTGAAGTGTGTGCCTCGCCTGCAATTTCCCGTTCAAATGACACCGTGGACGCAGGGTGGCCAAGTCCTTATCATCAATCTCGCTAGTGTAGCCCTGAAAACTTGCTAAAATGTCGCTAGATAGTAAACAGTGCAAAATATCGCTAGAAAAGATGATTAATCACTAGAATATCACCTAAAAATGGCAATAATATCCAGAATGTAGCTAGATATCATGTTGCCAGATGTTAAATCATAACGCTAGGTAGAAGCAAAAAATAGGTCTAGCTGCAAAGTCGTTAAATTGGCAACCCTGCGTCACTATTCTCAAGTCACCTTCATATGAATGCAATGGTGCCACATGTACTTACAGCAGAAAAAGTGTAATAAATAATATCATTACTCCTAACTTAAAGTGATGCTAGTCACGCATTACAATAAATTTATTTCATTAAATGGGCTGTGGGTGTTATGATAATGCTGGTAGCAATAGCCTACAAACCAAACATTACATAACTGGCAACAATACACCAGCCTCTCCTCCATCCGTACTCCCTTGCAATCCATAAAATTTGAATTTAATCCTTAATTACAGTTGATTTGTGCAAAAAAAATTGCAGGAGTGCATGACTATGTTAAAGAATCAATAGACTACGTAAAGTTTCTTCTTCAAACTCGTTTGTACTGAGAGGATATGGGATTTTCATGTGCAGTACAGAATAAGCTAATAATACTCGTCTCCCGTCGCCCTGCGAAGCTCCTACCCTATGACACCTGGAACCCACAAAACTTTTACACTCAAACAGCCTAATGCTGGGTACTGAACTGGGGTCACAAAGAGTATATGTTTACAGAACAAAATATACTCAGAATTACATGATAGATCATTGGTGTAAGTTTTCGTCATACGTCGCGTTACACCTTGTATACTGTATATAAAAAAATAAGGTAACTGATAGTGCCATACACCTGAAATTGGCTAATTATCACTTAGCAACATCCAACAAGCACTCGTTCGCTAATTTCCCCTGCATTTTTTCCCCATGAAATAAGCCCTATGAGCTACTCTCGTAATATAAATGTATACAAGAAAGGAAGGGAGAAGCCTGTGTGCTATTTATATTTACCTGGAACTACCTAATTTATATGTATTGTCTAGATTTCCTACAACTTATTTCTTAGCATATACATTAGCAGCTGACATTTTCAACTGTTTGCTACAGATACAACCAGTTTGCTCTCGTCCTTCTCGGTGAAATGACACCCGTCCATTTCTGCCGCTTTTGCGCCTATTATAAAAGGCCCTGTGACCTCTACCCCTACTAAACATCATGTGGGAAGTGGTAAAGGACTGTAGATATATACAAGTGTAATAAAGTACTAGAAATAATAAAGTGTGAGTAGGTATTTGAGTAAGAAATGACAGAACACCAGCTGCGAATTAGCGGGAGTGGGAGGCTCATACGCACTTGTATTTTACATTGCTTTCACATTTTTTTTTTTTTTTTGAGTATGGATTCCAAACTACTTGGAAATCATTGAATAGTGTTTCTAATGATTATATCTGGCAGTGGTATTCAGATTAGGGGATGTCGGGAAGTGTAAAGTGGAGATTTAGTTACCCAACTTCAGAAGTCTCCACAAGTCCTACAGTAGTCGACGAGTGCTAAAAAAAACATCCTAGGAGAAAGCTGAAGGTATGTGCCATATGCATATGTAATTACACTATTCTAGGACTAATAACTGATTTTTGGCAAATATTTTAAAACAGTCAGTTGGAGCGCAAATATCCCCGCGGGAATGGCACAGAAAACCTCCGACAACCCCGAGGTGTAGGGGCTAAACACTTGCGAAGAATCGTCATTAGGCTTCTCCTGGACAACACTGTTCTTCTCATCACTGCTGACACCACCCTCAACTGTAGTATCTTGCTCTGGCACACTCGCTAGACGATACATGTGCACTCACACGCAGACACCGCCGTGTCTCACCAGAAATTGTTTCCCATCTCTGCCTATTACAATTCCGGGATGGTGCCACTCATGACCGTCATTTCTTTTGCAGAAGACTTCATCTCCATTTCGGATGTCGCTTAAGTCACACAAACGCATGCTGCGCCACAGAGCCCAAGCCAAATGTTCATCTGATTCAGTCTTTATTAACTCGTCTTGCTAAATGATGAGCGTTCAAGTTGTCTCTCACAATTTTCGATGGTGATGAAGGTTCCAAGGCTGGAGGATCATTTGCGTACACATTAGGCAGGCCAGGGTTTTGACCAAAAACAAGTTGGTTAGGAAAAAAACCTGTGTAGTTGGTGAGAGCATTTCTTGCTGATACTGCCCATGCCAAGGCCACATCCAGTTCACACTGGCTATCAGCCATTATCTTCCTAACAATGTCACCAATTACTGCATTTTGACGCTCACAGACTCCGTTGCTCCATGGACTCTCTGCAGACGTTCTCATGATCTTGATATTGAAGGCCTCTCCCAATGCTCGAATTTCAGCATTGTTGAATTTACAACCATTGTCCGTAAGAATATTTCCAGGTGCATCAAACACGACAATCCAGCTCTGAAATATTCCTTTGATAATGGTGGGTGCACACTTGTCCGCGATTACTATCGCATTACAATACTTAGTCGCCAAATCAACAAGGACTAAGAAATAATGCCTTCCCCAAGCTTTTAAATCCATGGCTATGGCCTCGTTAAACTTAGACGCCATGGGCAAACTGACTACGGGTTGGGGCTTGGCTTTCTTGAATCTGCAACAGACAGTACAAGCATCAGATACAGCCTTGATAGCCTGCTCCAGTTCTGAACTTTTAATCCCCGCATCTGTGATCAGTTTAATTAGTTTCGCCAATGCTGAGTGTTCAAATTGCCTGTGAAGCTTCAAAGCCGTTTTTTCTACATCACCCCCAAGAGATGACAGTGTGATTGTTTCACAAAATTCACGACCTAGTCATAAAGAAATTGGAAGCAAGTAATGGCCTGAAGATGAGGACTTCAAATTAATGATAGTTCCACAAATTGTGACCTGGTCACTTCCAAAGTTAAACAATATTTTTGCTTTTTTCATGGAATGTTTACTCAGCAGCAAGGGAATATTGCAGTTCACAACATCAGTCATGATGGCTGCATGCATATTTCGAATGTAGCAGGGCAGAGTAACACATCTCAAGGAAGAAACTGTGACACCATCAGCAAAAGTAAACGTTGAGGATAACGCTTCTTCTCTTACAGCTTCACGTTCATAATCAGTGAGCTCCCTTAGATAGCAATTGATCCATTCAACTCAACATATAGTTGTAGAACACCCTGTGTCTAGAACAGCACATCCCTTAGATTCTTCTACTACAGTCTGTAATTTACCTCTACTAGCGGCATCATCCGCATAGCCCATAAATAACGACAGATGCACTGTTTCAGAATTTTCCTCTCGACTGCCATCATTTTCGTATGCATCCGGACAGTCACGTGCCCAATGAAATCTTGAATCACATACCAAACACCTCGATACTCGTACCTTTCCATCAGATCCAAGTGGGTTCTGCCTCCTGTCGGTGGATGAGCGTTGGGGAATTCTAGCAGATACGGATGAATATAGGCCACCATCACGTCCTCGAGCACATACTGCACCACCCTGCAACATTCTCAATCCTCATCGAGTACCTCTAACATAAAACGTTTCCTCACCCCCAACTTCATCACTCCAAAATACTGGTTCGCTCTTCAACTCACTGGCAGACACCGAAGCATCGTTCTGCCCGCCAATTTCATCAGCGAAAATATGATTCAGGGCAGATTTCATGTTTTCATATGTCACCTAAGTTATCGCGGACATCACTAGTTGTTGCTCACTGTCTGACTGAAAGTTTGCATGCAGCTAAGAGCATAAAAGCCATCACAGAATTTGGCAGTGCCATGTCCTGCTTCGTAAATTTGGAATAAACATGTTCAAATTCAGCCACGAACTTACGAATGTTCATATCACCGGCTCTTCTGAAGTTGCACAATTCATGAAAAGCTGCAAACTGCTGATGTCCTTTGTCCACAAGAAATAAACTGGCTAGATTTTTCAACAAGGTCTGAACACCGTTCTCGTTTCAAATCAGCCGCGTCAATTTCCGAAGACACCACCCTCGCTCTTCAATGAAAGGTGAATACCTGAGGCTTGCTTCTTTTTCGGTAAGTCCGCCAGTTTTCACCAAATGTCGATGCCCTTCTTCCAACTCTCATAGGCAGAATCATTTTCAAGTTTTGGAGGCCACTTAGTTGAACACGACACCATTATGTCGGAACTACACTCTGCTACCAGTATTAGAATGCAAACCGCACTCACCGACCTGCACACCGCAGCACCCTTCCGGTGACATCACCTCTCGTGATGTAACAGGTGTGCGCGCGCACACACATTAGCAGCAATATGCACTAACATCCACCTTAGACAATTCTGGTGCTGTTCCTCCATCACTTCCCCCCTCTGACTTCCTCTTGACTGACATTAATATTTCTTCAGCTGATGTATTTTCTGCCATCACTGGCCTTAATACTAACAAGGCATATGGGCCTGATGGAGTCCCTCCTGTTGTCCTCAAGAACTGTGCTTCTATGCTTACACCCTGCCTAGGTAAACTCTTTTGCCTTTGTCTTTCAACTAGTACCTTTCATTTTTGCTGGAAGTTTGCTCTTATTCAGTCAGTCCCAAAGAAGGGTGACCATTACCAACCCTCTAACTATCGTCCAATTGCTTTAACATCCTCTGTCCCAGAAATTTTTGTGTCAATTCTTAACAGAAAAATTTTAAAGCATCATTCCTATCACAACCTTCTTTCTGATCGCCAGTATGTGTCCCGTCAAGGATGCTTCATTGGCGATCTTCTCACCTACCTTTCAGACTCCTGGTCATCATCATTTTGGGACTCCGGCAAAAGTATTGCCATTGCCCTTGACATCTCAAAGGCTTTCGATCGATTCTGGCATAAATCTTTGATTTCCAAACTGCCCTCTTATGGCTTTTATCCTATCTGCGCCTTCATATATGGCTTCCTTTCTGGTCGTTCTATAGCCACTGTTGTAGACGGTCATCGTTCCTCTCCTAGATCTATCAACCCTATCCAGTCGTATGCTGGTGATTCCACCCTTCACATTTCCATTCAGTTCTAGCAATGTCCATCGCAACAGCTGCTTCAACAAACAAGGGATGAAGCTATGGTACACCTAATGTCTGACTTGGCTCGTATCTCTGATTAGGGTAAAAATAATCTTGTTTTTAATGCATCAAAAACTCAGTTTTTACACCTATCAACGTGATACAACCTTCCACAGGAGTACCCACTAATGTTTAACCCCTTAACAGCGGGTCGTCACTCTCACGATTGTCGGGCGCAATGGATCAAACCGCGGGGCATCACCTTGGTGATTCTGTGTTTTTCTGAATTCGCACAGGCTTTCAAGTGATGACTTGTATCACCTATCAGTACTGCCAATGTCCAACAATAGTCAGAGCTGCTAATGTCATCAGTACTCCCATCCATTGTTGACAATTTAGCCATTTTGCCCCATTCTAGACTCCCCTCCCTACCTCCCCTCCATTACCCTCTCGTGTTGTCTGCTCAGCTGCTCTGCGCTACGCAAATCTTCCCCGGATTTTTCCACTGATTTCTTCCATTGAAATGAGCCCTATGCCCTATTCTTAAACAAAATAATACAGTATATATATATAAAAAATAAGGTAACTGATGGTGCCATACACCTGGAATTGGCTAATTATCACTTGGCAACATCCAACCTGCACTCGTTCGCTAATTTCCCCTGCTTTTTTCCCCTTGAAATATGCCGTATGACCTATTCTCATAATATAAATGTATATAAGAAAGGAAGGGAGAAGCCTGAGTGATATTTATATTCACCTGGAACTACCAAATTTATTATGTATTGTCTAGATTTCCTAGGACTTATTTCATAGCATATACATTAACAGCTGACATTTTCAACTCTTGGCTACCGAGATATGTACATCATTCAGTTCACTGTCATCCTTCAAGATGGAATCAAGTCGCAGTCGCGCCCCTCTATTTCCACCGCTTTTGCACCCATTATAAAAGGCCCTGTGACCTCTACCCCTACTAAATATCGTGTGGGAAGCGATATATATAAGTGTAATAAAGTACTAGAAATAATAAAGTGTGAGTGTGTATGTGAATAAGAAATGACAGAATACAAGCGGTGAACTAGCACGAGTGGGAGGCTCGTACGCGCTCGTACAGTATTTTACATTGCTTTGACAGTTTTTTTTTTTTTTTTTTGAGTATGGATTCCAAACTACTTGGAAATCATTGGACAGTGTTTCTAGTGATAATATCAGGCAGTGGTATTCATATTACGGGATGTCGAGAAGTGTAAAGTGGAGACTTAGTTACCCAACTTCAGAAGTCTCCACAAGTCCTACGGTAGTTGACGAAGGGTCAACAAACATCCCAGGAGAAAGCTGAAGGTATATGCCATATGCATAGGTAATTATAATATTCTAGGACTAATATCTGATTTTTGGCAAATATTTTTAAAAAGGCAGTCGGAGCGCGAATATCCCCGCAGGACGGACATGGCGCGCCTCCAACAACCCCGTGGTTAAAGGGTTAATAATATTCAGCTCAATCCTGCATCATCCTTGAACATGCTTGGGGTTTCATGCACTCGGGACTTAACTTGGAAAGATCATATTACATCTCTTGTAAAATTTGCTTCCAAGAGATTAGGTGTGCTATGCCAACTCCGTACCTTCTTTACCCCTGCACAGCTGTTGACTTAACACACAGGTTTTATTCGCCCCTGTGTAGAGTACACCTCTCATGTGTTGGGAGGCTCCCCACATACAGCTCTTCTCAACAGGGTGGAGTCAAAGGCTTTTCATCTCATTAACTCTCCTCCTATTACTGGTTCCCTTCAACCTTTGTCTTTTTGCCGCACTGCTGAATCTTTATCTCTTTTCTATCGCTACTTCAATGGTCACTGCTCCTTGAACTGTCTGCCTGCATCCTTCCACCTCTACGGCGAGTGCGTAGCACCCGTCTAGCAACAAACTCTCATCCCTTTTCTGTCCAACTCTCTAATGTAAGAGTTAACCGTTACTCCCAGTCCTTCATTTAAGCAACTGGTCAACTCTGGAACTGTCTTCCTCTGTTTGTATTTCCTACTTCCTATGATCTCCAGTCTTTCAAACGCAGTGTTTCCAGGCATCTCGAAAAGAACGGATCTTGACTTTGGCTCCCTTTTGTACTCTTTTTGTTTTTTCATTGAAGGAACGGTTTTCAGGCTCCTGACCTTTGGTTCCTTCTTTCTTGCATAAAAAAAAAAAAAAATACATACATCTTACACATTACATTCATTACCAGCTTGATACCCCAACCTCCAGCCCTTTTCCCAGTGTCAACTAATAGTAAATGAAATGTTCTGGACTACTGCCTGATCTCACCTCTATTTCATATGACTCAGCTTTCTGAGGCTACTGATACTCTTCTCTGTACCCTACTACATTCTTTCTTACTACCTCTCCAAGCCAAAGCTAATGTTCTATGTATAACAACCTCATGTGCTCTCACATTCCTGAACTTTGATCTTCCTAATTCTCTCTGCTCTGCCTAATCCTGTCAGTTTTTGTTTTAGGTCTATTTTCCATGTTTTATGAGTTAGATGGATTCACTTCACAACCCTCTTCTCCCCTGTTCTGTTTTGCACCAGCTCTCTGGTAATAAATACCTGAGGTAGCACTCATACCTCGTCCCATGTCTTCCTTTCTTATTCTGTCAACAACTTGGAGACTGAATAGTTCAGTAACTCCTCTGGTCAATCAGCTCGACATATCCTAATGATCTCAATACTGTATCCTCCTTTCTACCTCCTTTCTGATGTTTAGCATCCCAGCCATCTTCCCTGCTCCTCTAAGGATAGCTCATCATCATCCAGTTTTACTTAAAATTTCTTTCAGATAAATCTTACGTTTCGTTCCACTCTATTTCAGAGGCACCATGTTTTCTTGTGCTCAACTCTTGTCATTCTCCTCCACACAAACCACAAAACAATAAAATTTCACCTTGTATGTACATTCTTGCTTTAACTGCACAGTCCAACTACACAGATATAACATTTGGTGCATGGGGAAACATGATGAGCTGAGCAGCCACACACAGCCCAAATAAGGTTGGCTATCTTTACTTTGGACAGTATGTACAGAATGAAGTGAGAAAGTAGTATCAACTTCCTTGTTGAAAACTGACTTTTCTACAACAAGAAGTTTTACAGAATTATTCACATACATTAATAAAACTCCATTTAAGTAAATCTATTCACTTACTAATGAAACAAACTGGGAGACTCTTGGAGCCCATATTTCTTGTTAATTAGAACCAAATGGGAAGATGCCATTAGCTTATCACATTGAAACAAACAAAGAGTCAAAGTGTGCCATAATTATCATCAATATGATATGGGCAATACAATTCTGGAAAATATCTAATAATCACTAAATGCTAAACAGGCAGAAACTGAGTGATATCTGTGAGGAGTAACATAAAACTTTTGAACAGCTGATCTACTAGGCATGAAATGAATGGGAATAACTGACCTGAGAGCAAAATTCACATCACCAATTCAAAAGTGCCACAAATATCCTCAATATGATATGTGCATTACATTTCTGAAAAATAATTGTGACCATACAGTGACTGACTGTGCATCAGCAAAAAGAGCAATACAGATGACTATGCTATCAGACATACCTGACACTGTGGTACAAGGACAGTTTGTTGCTAGTCATTTCACTCTCAGACACTTCACTATCAGACAACTCCCTGCAGTTCTTTTCCTTACTAAATGACTACCCTGTCATTTAGCTGCCTAATATTTCAAAAGATGTTTTTTTATAAATCCCATAATGAATACATAACATTAACTAATCTACTCTACCTTAACCTCTCAAAATGAATACTTAATCTAATCTAACCTTCCCTAACTTTACATGAAAGTCTGAGGTAGTAAAAAGGTCTAGTAATGAAAAAACCAGTAGCAAAATGTCCGGGAGTCAAATGTTCAGTGATGAACTATCTGGCCACCAAACATCGCATAACTTCAACTCATCACCCTCACCCCAATAAGCCTTACAAAACCCTACTCTATATCCAGCACTCACCTCAGCTCAATGACTTTACTGCAGAACTCATTACAGTATGTAGTCTTATAATATTTACTATATGTCCAAGTATCAGAAAATAGCCAGTGGTTGGGTATAAAGGGGTGTAAAAAGTCATCAACAGATAGCTAGTCCAAGACCACATAACTAGCTGAATTCTTCCCATGCATATATTTATGTACTCAAGCTTGGCAAATCGTAACTATTGTGCAGGGGTCCAGAACCAACTTAGTGAGGATAATCTTACCCCTCTGTATCTCCTTATTTACGCCCGATGTTTCCTGTACAGTATAATACACGTAACACAGATATCAAAAACTTTCCGTTTCAAAGACAGTGAGAATGAGAAGCCTTGAAATGCCAGGAATGATAAAAATTCTCTGAACTTCTTACAGCCACTCTGCACCTATGCACTCGTGCTCTGCTAGCAATAACCCTTGAACTGATGACATCACCAAGGTAGCAGAATTTTTACACCATCTCCAGTGAACCATCTAATATCATCAGAGATTTTACTGGTAGGCTATCTAGTGGTCTGGCTGCACCCCTACCTCTACTGCACCAGATATCCACTGACAACCCCAAGTTGCCATTCACTTGGCTACTTCTCTTGTGTACCCAATGTTTGTATCCTGCACAGAGAATACTATTCCTACCTGAAACCTTCCTACATACAGGATATGTCCAAACTCCAGTTAGTCTAATCTTTTACTGGCCCAATATCACACAGATCACAATTCTGTCTTCCTGATGTTCACTTTGAGACTTCTGTACTCTGTACCTCTCGCCACACTTGGAAATTTTTAAAACACTTTGCCATACACACTATCATCAGATCTTCAGTATACAGGAGTTGTCAAGTGTATGCCTCCCTGAATTATCATGATGCTTTCATTACCTTTAGAAACAGCAGTGAGTGCAGGACTGATCCTGAAACATCCCAACATTAGTCTTAAAACTCTTCACTAGATGTTTCCACTGATAAGTGCAACCTAACATTTTCTTACGTGTTATCACCATTCAACAACTGATCCCTCAACCTCCCAACTTTCTCAATGCCAATACTGCTAATTTCCTTGGAACTCTGCCAAATTATGTTCCAGGTCTGCAAAATCACAGTATAATCTCTTACTTTTGCCTAACCACCAAAAGCCGGATGATTTTTACTGTCGTCAGCCTCTCAGTATGGGAAATTTTCCCCAAACTGCTTCAAACCTTAATATCTCAGAAAGTATGGAGTTAGAGAAACAAATTAAAAACCATATTACTCAATGAGGAATTTGGAAGGAATTTGAGTGCAAAGTGGAGGGAATGTAAGAAAATGTTCTGGAAGGAGGTAAAGAGAGATATACAGGGTGCCAACAAAGTCAGTGGGGGTGTGAAAGATAAAAATGGTAGATTACTAGTGGAGAAGGGAGAAAAAGTAAACAGATGGAGAGAACACTTTAATGAACTGTTGAACATACAGAATGAAAGTAATGCAAGTATAAGTGGCTTGGGAATGGCAGGGAGAAGGAGGGTTGTGAGAAGAGAGGAAGAAATCACCAGGATGGAAGTGGTGGAAGCAATGAAGAAAGTTAAAATTGGGAAAGCCCCAGGAATTGATGGAGTGTGTGGTGAAATGCTGAAGCATGGGGGAGACATAGTAATAGAATGGATGTGGAAGGTGTGCAGATTGGCTTGGGAGAAGGATAGAGTCCCGGAGGATTGGAAGTCAGGTATAATTATTCCTCTGTACAAAGGAAAAGGGGAAAAAAGCAGTGTGTGGTAATCATAGGGGCATTTGCCTTCTCAGTGTAATAGGAAAAGTATATGGTAGGATACTTATTGACAGAGTTAGGGAAATTACTGAGGAATTAGTTGGAGAAGAACAAGGAGGTTTTAGGAAGGGAAGAGGTTGTGTAGACCAGATATTCATTCTTAGATCCTTAGTGGAAAAGTTTCTAGAGAAGGGCAAGAAGTTGTATGCAGCCTTCATGGATCTGGAGAAAGCATAAGACAGGGTGGATAGACAAGGTTTGTGGAAGGTATTAAGAATATATGGAGTAGGTGGGAAGTTGTTGAAGGCAGTGAAGAGTATGTATGAGGGTGCTAAGGCTGCAGTGTGTGTGGATGGCAAACTGAGTGAATCTTTCCATTTGAAGGTTGGATTGAAACAAGGATGTGTCATGTCTCCATGGTTGTTCAATCTGTATATGGATGGGGTTATAAAAGAGATACAAGGTCGGGCAGTGGATGTTGCAGCGGCCCTAGTGAGAGAGGGCAGTGTTTGGAAACTCCCTGTACTGTTGTTTGCAGATGATACTGTGTTGTTGAGCGAAGACGAAGGGGAGCTGCAAGGCTTGGTAGATGAGTTTGGGACAGTGTGTAAGAAACAGAATCTAAAGGTGAATGTAGGGAAGAGTAAAGTGATGGTCTTCGAGAGAAGTGAAGCCAGTGAATGTACAGTGAGATTGGATGGGAAGGATATGGAGAATGTGAGTGAATTTAAGTACTTGGGCAGTGTGATGAGTAATGATGGTAGTCTGGAGGGTGAAGTGCTCGAAAGGGTGCAGCAGGGAAGGAAGGTTGCTGGTTCGTTGAAAGCAGTGATAAGAAACAGGGAGGTGAGCATGGAAGTGAAAAAGTTGTTACATGACAGTATTGTGATACCAACTCTAACATATGGAAGTGAAGCTTGGACCCTGTTGGAAGGACAGAAGTCAAGAGTGAAAGCAGTGGACATGAGTTATTTGAGAGGAGCATGAGGAGTCACATGGAGAGACAGACTAACAAATGAGGAAGTGAAGGAGCGTTGTGGTGTGGTTGAGGACGTGATGGGAAGCATTAGGAGAAACACGTTAAGGTGGTTTGGGCATGTGGAGAGAGAGGATGGAGAGTGAAAGACTGATGAGGAGAGTGTATGTGAGTGAGGTGGAGGGGGCAAGAGGGAGGGGGAGGCCGAGGATGAGATGGAGGGATGGAGTGGAGAGGTATATGAGAGAGGGGGGTGTGAGTTGGGAGCGTGGTAGTGAGGCGATTTGTTTGTGGCCACCTCGTGCGGGATTAAGGCATCTGGCAATAGACAGATTGATAGATTACTCAACAACTCTTCTTCTTGCGAATGAAAGCATCCCCAGGTCTGTTGAAGTCCGGTTGATGAGAAGGGATGTAAAGAAGATAGGTTACTTGCGATGTGTGAGTCGGGATGTGTCCAACCTGTTGCGCTCGGCCCAGACTTTGGGCTCAACGGCCGCACTCTGGCTAGCATTTATAACACTGACCTCCTGGAGAGGGTGGTGCATTTGTAATGCTGCCCGACCTCTTGTCATGGAATTTTTCATTTTTAGCAACCAATCTCCCCCACTTTCCCTACACAATCACACACTGCCATCACAACAACAGACACCATTCCTTCAAACAAACAACAAGCAAACACTCTCATCAATCACATTTCACATGTCAGCCATCTAAACCCTCATCGTGATGACCGACTTATCATCCGACGTAAGAGACAGTTCCCCACAGACCCAGACTTTGCACCTTTCACTTACAACCAGAAGAAGCACATCATCAGCAACCTCAAGCACTCATCTGCCTGTGGACCAGACAACATAAACAACATACACCTTAAACACCTTGGACCACAAGGCATACAAGCACTCACCAACATATCAAACTACAGCTACTCACACAACATAATACCCAACATCTGGAAGCATGGCACTATCATCACTATCCCCAAACCCAACAAAGACCCCACATTACCTTCCTCACACCGTCCCATCACACTCCTCTGCACCCCCTCCAAAGTCATTGAAAGACTGGTACTACAACTAGTTACACCTCACACACCCCTAGCCCCATCACAACATGGTTTTAGGCCACTACACTCCACAAACACTCTTCTTACAGACCTCACACAAAGAGTTTTTGATGGCGTGAATTCAGCTAGGCCACCACATACAACACTCAATGTCACACTAGACATTAGTAAAGCTTTTGACTCCACCCCTGCCACAACCTCACAAACAAAATATTCAACACAAACATGCACAATAACACAAAAAGATGGCTAGCAAACTACTTAGCAGGGAGATATGCACGTGTAACTTTTGCTGGTCAGTCCTCGAACATAAGAAACTTCACAAATGGTGTCCCCCAAGGATCTGTCTTGTCTCCTACACTCTTCAACCTATACATGCATGACATACCCACACCCCACACACAACATATACATATAGCTTCCTATGCAGACAACATAACACTTACATGCACACACCAAAATGCAAACACAGCCATACAAATCCTCCAACCTTACCTCAACACACTACATGAATGGTTCACCACAAACAGACTCAAAATAGCCCTAGCCAAATCTACAGTGACCCTTCTCACAAACTGGACAGCAGAACACAGTCACATTCCACACCTCACCATAGACAACACTCCCCTACCACACACACACACAAAATCCTTGGTGTAACATACAATACATCAATGTCATTTAAACAACACATCACAAACATCAAAAATAAATTAACACCTAGACTCAATGCCTTGAAGTCACTTGCCCATACAACATTTGAACACAACAAAGAAACCACCACCACAGTATACAAACAATATATACGTTCAGTGATGAATTATGCAAGCCCTGCTTGGGCTCCTAACCTCACTAAAAAACACTACAACACTCTTCAGACCATACAAAACAAGGCCTTAAAAATAATCACAGGCTGCACAGCTACTACACCTACAGACCACCTACACCAAGAAACCAAAGTCCTCAAAGTCAAGGATCATCTAGACATGAGAGGCACCCAAACTCTCTCTGCAGCCTCCACAAACCCACAACATCCACTAAACTACATGGCAGCACATCCACACACACCAAGGAACATCAAAACAACACCCAGCACACGATATCATACACAAATGTTATCATCACTTCCCCCCTGTCCGCCTCAGACCGGCTTCCAGAAGCACATTCATACTCAAATCACTCGACATTCCATTCAGTCACTCAAAGACAACACACAGCTGTATGCACGGCCTCCTGATATCCATCCTTCCAAACACTATCTCCCCCTTGAGGACAGGGTCCACCTGGGCAGGCTGAGATGTGGGCATCATCCAGCCCTCTTGAGTTATCAGAAGAGGCTGGATGACTCCGTCGATGATGCCTGTCCAGGATGTAACACAGTAACACAGTACCCCATGCTATTAAGCACATCATGGAAGACTGCACTACACACAATCACCCACACCAACAACACAACATACACTCCTTGAGAGCTCTGTGGGAAAGCCCGGTCTCTGCCATGGCCTTCCTTAGGGACTTGGGGCTGTTCGGCCAGAGTGCCTAGGGAACAACTACTACTACTACTACTACTACTACTTTCCCTACTCACAGCTATGGTTATGAGTCATCACCCGATACATATGGCTCGCATATATGGTTTCCTGGCCATAACAGCGCTTCACTTTTCTCAGTTTGTGTGTGAGAGATTTTTGACTTATGTAATTACCACACACACACAAAACACTTTCTTATCTTTGTCCACAATTTTCAAACATGTTCCCATACACCTGTGCTTAGAATTCACATTCACGATAGTACACAAAGAAGCACTCTGAGCAAAGTGCAGTCTTGCGCTCATGGCAATGATAGGCCATTTCCTTGTGTGCAATGGGCCAACATTTTGTCGATGAACACACATGACAATGCCTGTACGTCACTTGCCCTGCAGGTGTTCGGCCCAGACTGACAAGGTAATGCCTTCCCAGGTACTGTGTGCTGGCCAACCTATCAGCCAGTGGCATCTATTGCACTTGCCTCCTTCCACTTGGAACCTCAACAGTTCCACACTTTTCAAGGAGCTGCTGTGCCAGTTCCTTCTCATACTCACATAAGAAGGACTCTTACCCACAACCTCCTTTTAAAGGATGTAACTGTTGAGAATACTGATATGCAAAAGGTGCAGAAATGCCTTTCTATACCACCTGCAAGACTTCCAAAGCCAATCTATCTCTCCAATCTGCATGTCAGATTTATCCATAGGCAGCATGTTGATGCAGTAATAATTGATGGCCTCTGGCTTCAACAATGGCTGCCTGGTCTTGTAGTCTGTTTTGCCAGCATCCTGAATAACCCCACAGTGAACTGTCATAAGCATATTCACCTTTTGAATGTCATGCTAGTGAATAGCCAACATGCTGCCACATTTCTGGGTTAACAAGGCACCTTTCTAGTCTTTTCTGGGTATGATGGAAAATTTCATCTTTGGGCACAAGCAGTACCACAGGAACCAGCCCCATGTTACAGCAAATACTGCGTCAATGCTGGAGAAGTGTAGCAATTGTCAGTGTGTAGGATGTGGTCTTTGTGGAAGAACCTGTCCATAAGCACTTTTACCACAGCAGCAGAAAACCCATGGGGATAATTGCTGGACATATCCACACCTGTAGCTGAGTACACTATCATGTCTAGCACAAATCCAGTCTTGCAACTGCATAAGGCCAAAGAAATGTCATTTGGAAGGCTCATATTGTACTGAAGAAATGCTGAACAGCCTCGGAGTCAAACAAGTGACTCGTCAACAATCACTTTCTAAGACGGCCAGAAAAGCCTGATAAATGACTCCTTCAGCATGGTAAGAAGTGGCTTGATCTTCCATAACCTGCCATTCGGGGCTGAGCCATAGCTGTTGAAGCGCAGCAACTTGAGAATGGCCAAGTACCTATCCCAGACCAAAGAGGGGTGTGTGTAAGATTTTGTCCACAGACCAATAATCGTGAATGATGTGCTTCTTTGCGTGTGCCATTATCATTGTCGGTGCGAGCCACACATACATTTCCCCCATCTCCACTACCTTCCATTCTTTCATTTTCGCACTCTGGAACAAGGACACCTCAAGTCATCGAACAAATATAGCCTGGTGATACCTCCTCCACCAGGTACTGCAAACAGTAATTATGGTTGTAAATACAGCTTGGAAAAAGGACAGGATGGCTGGTTCTCCTGGTTGTAGGTGAGGAGACTGTAGCACCAGTCGAGCAGGGCAGTACTCCCGAGGAGGATGGAAAGCTGATGACAGGAAGAGCTGGAGCTCCCGTTTCATCAGCCCTCAGGACTTGTTCCTGACCATCCCTTTGCTGAACTTTTTCAGTGTCTCAGTAACACAGAGAGTAGACCAGCATGCTCTCCAATACAAGTTTCTCTAACTGTCAACACCAAACTACATACACGCTACACACTACACTTCCTTTTCAAAAAATTCTAAAAAATGGCGCACATAAATCATGCCACGGAGTCCCCGGGGGGGGGGGGGCCATAAATGCCCCCACCATCCGCCCCTCTCCCAGTGACGGCTCTCGGAGCTGCCTGGAACCACTGTCTGACTCACTCCTTCTTCATTTCTGTAACATTCGCGGCCTTTCCTATAACTTTCGCTCTGTTGAGCACCACCTTTTCTCCTCTAAACCTCACCTTCTCTTTCTTTCTGAGACTCAGCTGTCTGAGACAACTGACAGCAAATCCTTTTCTGTATCCTCCTACTTTCTCTATTCTCATTTCAAAGCCAAAGGTGGCTGTTGTGTATATGTACGCAACGATCTATCTTGCTCTCGTGTTCCTGAACTTGATTCTTCTGAATTCTCTACTCTCTGGCTTTGGCTCTCCTGTCATTCTCTGACTAAATATATCTGTGCTGTTTACTTATCTCCTAATTCTACAGACTATAAAAAATTCTTCGACTATCTTACTTCTACGATGGAACACATTCTATCCATTTCTCCTTTCTCTGAAATCTCCATTCTAGGAGATTTCAATGTTCACCACCACCTTTGACTCTCCTCCCCTTTCACTGATCTACCTGGTGAACAAGCCTACATCTTTTCTATCCTTAATGACCTAGAGCAGCTTGTACAGCACCCTACTCGTATCCCTGACCGCCTTGGAGAGAGTTCCAACATACTTGACCTTTTCCTAACAACTAATCCTTCTGCTTACACTGTTAATCTTTTCTCTCCGTTGGGCTCCTCCGATCATAACCTTATTACCTTACCTGTCCTATTGCTCCAGTACAGCCTGTGGACCCTCCAAAGAAATGCCACCTGTGGCACTTTGGAGCTGCAGATTGGGAGGCCCTCAGGCAGTACTTCTTTGATTTTCCTTGAAATGATTATTGCTTCCATGGCCAGGAGCCGTCTGAGTGTGCCCTGCGCATTACGGAGGATATTCTCTCGGGCATGGAAGCATACATTCCATTTTCATATCCTCTGACTAATGCAAGAAAGCCTTGGTTTAATCACGCTTGTTCTAATGCCTTCAAAAGGTACCGGAGCCAACCCACCCCTGAATCACATCTTTTATATATTTCTGCCCGGAATCGGGCTAAGTCTGTTCTTCGCTCTGCTAAAAATAATTTCATCCTTTTGGCACCTTGCCAAAATCCTTTCTAACAACTTTACCTCATCATCCTTCCCTCCTCTTTTCTACTCTGATGGCTCTGTAGCTATTTCTTCTACTGATAAAGCAGATCCCTTTGCTCAGACTTTCTCCTCCAATTCTACCTTAGACGATTCCGGTGCTGTTCCTCCATCACTTCCCCCCTCAGACTTCCTCATGACTGGCATTAAAATTTCTTCAGCAGATGTATTTTCTGCCATCACTGGCCTCAATATTAACAAGGCATATGGGCCTGATGGAGTCCCTCCTGTTGTCCTCAAAAACTGTGCTTCTGTGTTTACACCCTGCCTAGGTAAACTCTTTCGCCTTTGTCTATCAACTTGTACCTTTCCATCTTGCTGGAAGTTTGCTCTCATTCAGCCAGTCCCAAAGAAGGGTGACCATTCCCAACCCTCTAACTATCGTCCAATTGATTTAATATCCTGCGTATCAAAAGTTTTCGAATCAGTTCTTAACCGAAAAATTTTAAAGCATCTTTCCTGTCACAACCTTCTGTCTGATGGTCAGCATGGGACGCTCCACTGGCGATCTTCTCACCTACCTTTCAGACTCCTGGTCATCCTCCTTTCGGGACTTTGGCGAAAGCTTTGCCATTGCACTTGACATCTCAAAGGCTTCCGATCATGTCTGGCATAAATCTTTGATTTCCAAACTGCCCACGTACGGTTTCTATCCTTCTATCTGTGGCTTCATCTCTAGCTTCCTTTCTGGTCGTTCTATAGCTGCTGTTGTAGACGGCCATCGTTCTTCTCCTAGACCTATCAACAGTGGTGTTCCTCACGGCTCTGTCCTATCACCAACTCTCTTTCTTTTATTCATCAATGACCTTCTAAGCTGTACATCTAACCCTATCCACTCATATGCTGATGATTCCACCCTTCACCTTTCCATTCGGTTTCCGCAACGTCCATCTCAGCAGTTACTTCAACAAAAAAGGGATGAGGCTATGGCACACTTAATGTCTGATATTTTTAACGCATCAAAAACTCAGTTCTTACACTTATCAACCTGACAAAATCTTCCTCAGGATTACCCACTAATGTTTAATAATGTCCAGCTCAGTCCTGCATCATCCTTGAACATGCTAGGGGTTTCATTCTCTCGGGATTTGTCTTGGAAAGAACATATTACATCTTTTGTGAAATCTGCTTCCAAGAGATTAGGTGTGCTGGGCCAACTCCGAACTTTCTTTACCCCTGCACAGATGTTGACCTTGTACACGGGTTTTATTCGCCCCTGTATGGAGTACAACTCTCAT
>JAGKTI010001812.1:51032-76521 GCA_018397915.1 Birgus latro
CAGTAAAGCCTGATTTAATGAAATTCAAATCCTTAAACTGTTCCCTGCACCAGCGAGGATTCGAACCTGGGTCCCACGGGACTGCAAGCCAACTCTCTACCGATCGAGCTACCGATGTGCATGTATTTACCTAGTTGTATTTAACTAGTTGTGATATACAAGAAATGAGCTACGCTCGTGGGGTCCCGTCTCTGTTTCTCAGTAAGTCAAATTTTTTTCGTTTAAGGTTTTAGACTGGATGATTTCTTTATCCAGGCTATTCCATAGGTCTATACATCTATAAGGAAAACTATATTTCTTGATGTACTTCAAGAAGCTTGGCTTCTTTAGTTTCATTCCATGTCCTCTTGTTACCCTCTCATCCCACACAAACAGATTTTCTCTGTCAATTTTATCTACTCCTATCATGGTCCTGAACACTGCAATCATGTCGCCCCTCTCTCTCCTTTCCTCTAAGGAAGGCAAATCCAGCTTTTCCAGCCTCTCTCTGTACGACAAATCTGCCAGACTGGGGACCATCTTGGTTGCTATTCTTTGTATTCTCTCAATCTTGGTTATATCTTTCTTTTTGTGTGGGGACCACACTAATGCTGCATATTCTAACCTGGGGCGAATCATGGCCACTATCAATTTTTTCATCATCTTCTCATCCATGTAATGAAATGCCACTCTTATATTGTCAAGAGTTTATATGTCTCTCTAACTATCTTATTTATGTGCTTTTCAGGTGACAAACTATCCTGGACCAGCACTCCCAAATCTTTCTCTTCTCTCGCTTTTCTAATTGGTTCATTACCCATCAAATAATTCAATGATGGCCTCTTGGTACTTTTACCCATTTACAATATTTTACATTTTTTTGCGCTGAATTTCATTTCCCACATCCGGCTCCAATCATGTATCCTACCCAGATCCTCCTGTAGCATTTTACAGTCCTCTTCAACCTATACCTTTCTCAAGATCTTTGCATCATCAGCAAACAGACTTGCGTAACTGTGCACTCCAACTACCATACCATTTATGTAAATCAGGAACATTACTGGCGCCAACACCAAGCCCTGTGGGACACCACTTGTTACTTCCCTCCATCCAGATGTCCTGTCCTTTATTACTGTCCTCATTTGTCTGTCACTCAAAAAGTCTCTCATCCATTCCAGGAGGCTTCCCTTCAGTCCTCTAATATGCTCTAATTTCCATATTAGTCTCTTGTGGGGTACCTTGTCGAAGGCCTTCTCCAGATCTAAATACACACAATCCACCCAACCGTCTCTCTCCTGTAGCACGTCAATCGCCCTTGAGTAAAAGCTCAATAAGTTGGAAACACATGACCTCCCATTTCTGAATCCAAACTGACTTTCAGTCAAAATATTCATCTCTTCCAGATATTTTATCCATCTATCTTTCAGGGTTCTCTCACACAATTTCACGACCATGCTGGTTAGAGACACTGGTCTATAATTCAGGGGTTCTTCCTTGTTTCCTCCCTTATAGATTGGTACCACATTTGCCCTCTTCCATTACCAAGGCACTTTCCCCTTTTCCAGGGAACACACAATTAAACTGTGAATCTTATTCACCAGTTGTTCTCTGCATTCCTTCAGTACCATCCGGTCCTGGGGCTTTCCTTTCGAGTAATTTATACACTTCCCGCACTTCCACTTTTATACCTTTTATCACTACATTTCTAATCCCTCCCCTTCCACAAACTCCTTTTCCTTAGTGAAAACATTTGTTCATTACTTCAGATTGCATTGCCGAATCCTTGTAGACCTCTCCTTCTACTTTCAGTTTGGTGATTCCTTCCTTTTGCTTCAATTTGCCATTAACAAACCTATAAAACAATTTGGATTCGTCCTTACATTTGTCAATTATACCTTTTTCAAAGTTACTTTCTTCCTCTCTACGTATTCTTGTATATTCATTTCTAGTTCTTTTATATTCTTCCTTTGTTCTGTTAATACCTCTCTTCATTTGTTCCATGCAATGTCCCGCTCTTTTTTTGCTGTCATACACCTTCTATTAAACGACTCCTTTTTCCTGTCTTCTTTCCCCCTTACTCTTGGCACATATTTTTCCACTCCAAATTATAGCGGTCTAAAAAGATATCCCACTTCCTCTGTATCTCTTTTGTCTCTGAATTTTCTCCAATCCGAATTTTCAAAAAATTTTCTCAATTCTGCAAAGTTTGATTTCCCAAAGTTGTATCTTCCTTGCCTATAAAGCTCATCTCTTGGCACCAAGTTCCCTATTATCATCTAGAACTCAATGACCACATGATCACTTTTTTCTATACAACACAGATATTTCAAAGAGTCAATTACATCAGGTTCTTTGGATAGAAGCAAATCTAATCTTGCTGGTGTGTCATCACCTCGGAATCGTGTCTCTTCTTTGACCCACTGCGTCATTACATTATCCATTGCTATATTTAACAATTTAGTACCCCACGAATCTTCGCTGCCTCCTGAGTCCCATTCCTCCCAGTTCACCTCTTTACAATTAAAGTCACCCATTAGGATTATATTGTTGCTTTTCTCAATCACTTTCTGTAGATAACTAACCGTGTCTGACAACATCTCCTGGTATTCATCGTCATTCCAAGCTCTCGTCTTATGGGGAACATATACCACTGCCATATCTCTCTTACCATTCTCCTTGTGTGTGTGTATTTACCTATTTGTAGTATACAGGAATTGAGCTAAGCTCGTGTTGTCCTGTCTCCCTATCTACATTCATCTAATCTAGTTTTAAATATATGAATGTTTTTCACCTGCAACAACTCTTCGTCTAAAACCTTCCAAATACTTATGCTTCTGTTCAGGAAACTGAACCTTTTGAGATCATTAAGACGTCTACTTTTCCTCAACTTGAAGCCATGACCTCTTGTTGTTCCATCATCCAACACAAAAAGATTCCCTCTATCCGCCCTTTCCAATTCTCTTACATTTCTAAATATCGTGATCAAGTCACCTCTTTCCCTTCTCTTGCGCAGTGTTGTTAACTTCAGTTTTTCCAATCTCTCCTCGTAGGTGAGTTGCCTTAAATGTGGTATCATCTTCGTTGCCATCCGTTGAACCCTTTCTAGTTTATCAATATGCTTCTTCAAATGAGGTGACCATACCACCGCCGCATACTCTAGTCTTGGTCTTATCATGGTCACTATCAACTCCCTCAACATTTCCTCATCCATATAATTAAAAGCCACTCTCATGTTGGTCGGTAATCCATAAGTTCCCCCAATGATTTTGTTTATATGCTTTTCTGGTGACAAGTCATCCCGAATAATCACTCCCAAGTCTTTCTCATCTTTTCTGTTACTAATTATCTCATTGCCCATTTTATATGTCCTGTGTGGTCTTCTTTCACTTATTCCCATTTCTAATACATGACACTTCTTGGCATTAAAGTCCATTTTCCAAGTCTGGCTCCAGCTGTGTAGTTTGTCCAAGTCCTCATGCAGTTCTTTACAACAATCAATACATTTAGTATGTTTCATAATTTTAGCATCATCTGCAAACATACTCATGTAACTATTCAAACCCTCTGGCAAATCATTTACATATATCAGAAACATTATTGGGACCAGGACAGAGCCCTGGGGTACTCCACTAGTCAAATTTCTCCATTGTGAAACCTTGTCTCTTATTACTGTTCTCATCTGCCTTCCTATCAAATAATCTCCCATCCACTTTAATAGTTTCCCATGCACCCCTCCAAAGGTCCTCAACTTCCACAATAGTCTCCTATAGGGCACCATGTCAAAAGATTTCTTAAGATCCAGATAAACACAGTCTGTCCATCCCTCTCTCTACTGTACTACATCTATTACCCTACTGTAGAAACTTAATAGGTTAGTAACACATGATCTTCCTTCCCTAAAACCAAACTGTCTTTGTGTTATCACTTCATTTTCTTCTAAATACTTTATCCATCTTTTTCTAATAATTTTCTCAAAGATTTTACAAACAATACTAGTAAGTGACACAGGTCTATAATTAAGTGGATCCTCCCTATCTCCTCCCTTAAAGATTGGCACAATACTTGCTCTTTTCCAATCTTTAGGTAACTGTCCATTTTCAAGCAAGGTCTTGATGATGACATAAACTGGCCACACTAACTCGTCGGCACATTCCTTCAGGATCCATCCAGCCACACCATCTGGTCCCATTGCTTTTCTCACATCCAAATCCTTCATCAGCTGTAGCACCTCATTCATGTCAACTGTAATTTCGGCCATTCCCATCAGCCTGGGTTCCATTTCTGGCTCCCCAAATTCGTCTTCCAATACATAAACTGACTGCAGCTTGTTGTTCAGTATTTCACACACGTCTTCTTCTCTTTCGTATGTTTCATCTCCATCTCTCAGTCGTATTATACTGTCCTTAACTTTCATTTTGCCATTTAGAAACCTATACTCTTTTTTACAGTTAGATACAATATCTTTTTCGTATTTCCTTTCCTCTTCTCTCAGTACCCTTACATATTCATTTCTTACCTGCTTGTACTCCTCCCAAGCCCTTTCACTATACCTTCTTCTCACTTTATTCCATGCTTTTTTTCTTGCCTCTTGTGCCATCCTACATCTGTTGTTAAATAATTCTTTCTTCCTTTCCATAGCTGTAGAAAATTTTGGAACATACTTAGTAACTCCTGTTTTATATACTTCTGTCAGAAACTCTTATTTCTCATAAACATTTGTGATCGTATTCATTTTACTCCATTCAACATTTTGGAAAAAGTTCCTCAGGGAAGCAAAGTCTGCCTTCCCATAATTGTATCTATTTTCCCTATGTTTTTCACCTCTTTCTCCTTCTCTCTCTCCTACCATGTCCATCTCAATTACCAGATGATCACTTTTACCAGGTAGGTTATGTTCCTCACATCATTTGGGTCCTTTGTGAATACTAGGTCGAGCCTGGATGGTTCGTTGTCACCCCTAATTCTTGTGTTTTCTTTGATCAATTGGGTTAACATGTTTTACATCACCAATTCCATTAATTTATTTCCCCATGATTCCTCATTGTTCCCAGCATCCATACTTTCCCAATCAACTTCTCTACAGTTAAAATCTCCCATTAATATTATTCTATTTCTTCGTTCAATTAGCATTTTTAGCCTAATAATGGATTCACTTATTAACTGTTCGTAATCTTCCTTCGTCCATGCCCTAGTTTTGGGGGGCATATAAAATACTATTACATCCATTTTTTCTCCATAACTGTCCTCTATTCCAACTCCCAAAAGCTCAGCCATGGTATTTTTAATTTCTATATTCTTTGCTCTTAGGTCATTACGGGTTAATATCACTATACCTCCCCCAAACTTACCTTCTCTGTCCATCCTCCAAATGTTATAATTGTTCCATCCAAATAATTTTGTATCGACATCTCGGGGCAATTTAGTCTCTACCAAGCAAACCATTTCAGGTTTATTTTCATTCAAATAATCTCCAATTTCCCCTTTCTTAGATATTAACCCATCTACATTACTGTACACGATACTCGGATTTGCTGCACTGTTTTTATCTTTACGCGATCTTCTCTTTTTCACATTCATATACATCCCCCTTGTTTCCTTCACATCTAGTTCTTCACATACCACTTCCTTGCTTTCATATCTATCACTCTCCAAAAAAAAGCTTTACGTTCTTCCTCTGTCCTCCTGTCATTTTTTTCCTTTACTTGGTCCTTCAAAGATTTTAAAACTTCTCTTTCTTCTTCATTCAAATCTATTCTTACTATAATATTTTCCATCCCTGCCTCTTTACTCAGTTTCCAGGTCACCTTAAGTATATCATTTACTACACCTTCTGATGCCATCTTAAATCTAACTGGTCTTGCTTCCCCTTTCTTATATGGCCCTATCCTCCTTACTTCCTCAGTTTCTCTTTCCCACTTGTTTCCTTCGGGATCGATCTTGCCCAATATTTTCCTCACCTGATTCGAGTCTCTCTCGAATCTCACAGACCTAACTTTTTCTTCCTCCTCCCTGTTTCCAAATATTACGACATCTGTTCCTTTCTACTGTTTCTCTCACTATTTTCTCTTTTTTCTACAATATTTTAACTACATTTTCTTCCATTATTTCTTATTCATTTCCCTTTCTTCCTGAATAACTTCCCTTAAACTGACCACTTCTTTCTGTTCTTCTTCCACATGTGCCCACTTTGCCTTTTGCTCTTCTAACACACTACTGTACTTACATTCTCTGTTTTCTTACTGCTCTCTTCTAGTTTTCTCCTTAATTCAATATTTTCTCGTTTCAAATTCTCGATCTCCTGGTTCGCTGTCTCATTGGTCTGTATCAAACTCTGTATAGTATTCTCGGTATTTTCAGGCATGTTTCTTGATACTAGATCTTCCACTTTCTTTTCTAGTTCACTAGTTCTCATAATCAACGTTTTGACCAAATCAATAACATTTGTTTCACTGTCAAATCCTGGAAATTTCAGTTCCCCAATGTTTACAATGACGGCCATGTTTAAGGTTGGTTGCAGTACTAAACTGAACAGCTGTTCCCAAAATTCCTACAAAACATTCATGTATACTTACTGACAATAGTTCTTTACATTTTTGGTAGACTATAATAATTTGCAATACTTCAAATTTTGAACAAGACTGAAGGAGACAGGACAATTCCTGAAAACTACTGAAGGTTGTTGAGAGGTGGTTTGACACGTCTTCTCACTGTGGCTGCTCATCCGTGTGTGTGTGTGTGTGTGTGTGTGTGTGTGTGTGTGTGTGTGTGTGCACACATGCGTGTGCAAAGCAGTGCACTCAACATAGGAAGCCTGAGGTGGATGTTGGAACATTTTTGTTTTACTGTCAATGTCATACTGCATTAATTTCCTGATGCAGCATGTTCATAGTCATATTACATACTTTTAACATATCTTTGTGTTCTATGTATCAGTAGTGGGACCAAAAGTGTTAAGCAAGAAATCAGCTTCATAACTAACTGCCAATTAAGAATGATGGGAGGGGTTGGTGGCTGGGTAGGGGTATGGGGGAGAGTCGGGAGATGGGGTAAAGGTGGGTGAAACTCGTTTTGTTTCCCCCTCCCCTCTTCCCTGGGTATAGAGGGGTAGGAAGGGAGCACCCCTGGGCAAAAATTAGTGATCGTGAGTATACATATGTCTAATGTATTCAGAGATCTCTCACAGTAGTTTGAAAAAAACAATAGTTCCAGAGTTGACCTGTTGCATAAATGAATGACTGGAAGTAACAGTTAACTCTTGCATTAGAGGGTTGGACAGAAAAGGGATGAGAGGTTGTTTCTAGACGGGTGCTACGCGCCCATCATAGAGGTGGAGGGATGCAAGCAGACAGTTCAGACGAGCAGTGACTATTGAAGTAGCAATAGAAAAGGGATAAAGATGCAACAGTGCAGTGAAGAGATGGAGGTTGAAGGGAGCCAGTAAAAGGAGGAGAGTTAATGAGACAAAAGCTTTTGACTCCACTCTATTGAGAAGAGCTGTATGTGGGGAGCCTCCCCACACATGAGAGTTGTACTCCAGACGGGCGAATAAAACCCGTGTATAAAGTCAACAACTGTGCAGAGGTAAAGAATGTATGGAGTCGGCTTAACACACCTAATCTCTTGAAGGCAGATTTTACAAGAAAAGTAATATGATCTTTCCAAGATAAGTCTCGAGTGAATGAAACCTCAAGCATGTTCAAGGATGATGCAGGATTAAGCTGGATTTTGTTAAACATCAGTGGGTGCTCCTGTGGAAGATTTTGCCGGGTTGATAGGTGTAAGAACTGAGTCTTTGTTGCATTAAAAATAACAAGATTATTTTTACTCCAGTCAGAGATACGAGCCAAGTCAGACATCAGGTGTGCCACAGCCTCATCCCTTGCTTGTTGAAGTAACTGCTGAAATGGACATTGCAGGAACAGAATGGAGAGGTGAAGGGTGGAGTCACCAGCATACGAGTGGATAGGGTTAGATGTACAGCTTAGAATAAGGTCATTGATGAATGAAAGGAAGAAGGTTGGTGATAGGACAGAGCCCTGAGGAACACCACTGCTGATAGATCTATGAGAAGAACGATTGCCGTCTACAACAGCAGCTATAGAACGACCAGAAAGGAAGCTAGAGATGAAGGCACAAATAGAAGGATAGAAGCCATAAGAGAGCAGTTTGGAAATTAAAGATTTATGCCAGATTCAATCGAAACCCTTTGATATGTCAAGTGCAATGGCAAAGCTTTTGCTAAAGTCCCGAAAGGATGATGACCAGGAGTCTGAAAGGCATGTAAGAAGACCGCCCGTGGAGCGTCCCTGACGGAACCCATACTGACGATCAGAAAGAAGGTTGTGATAGGAAAGATGCTTTAAAATTTCTGTTACAAATAAACTCGAAAGCTTTTGAGACAGAGGATGTTAAAGGAATTGGACGATAGTTAGAGGTTTGGGAATGGTCACCCTTCTTTGGGACTGGCTGAATAAGAGCAAACTTCCAGCAAGAAGGAAAGGTACAAGTTGACAGACAAAGGCAAAAGAGTTTACCTAGGCAGGGTGTAAGCATCGTTTTGTTTTTGAAGGCCGCAACATGCTTGCATGAATCGGACAGAAGCACAAATCTTGAGGATAACAGGAGGGACTGCATCAGGACCATATGCCTTGTTAGCATTGAGGCCAGTGATGGCAGAATATACATCAGCTGAAGAAATTTTAATGTCAGCCATGAGGAAGTCTGAGGGAGGAAGTGATGGAGGAACAGCACCGGAATCGTCTAAGGTGGAACTGGAGAAGAAAGTCTGAGTGAAGAGATCTGCTTTATCACAGTAGAAGAAATAGCTACAGAGCCATCAGAGTGGAAAAGAGAATGGAAGGATGATGAGGTAAAGTTGTTAGAAAGGTTTTTGACAAGGTGCCATAAGGAGCCGGAAGAATTCGAGTTGAAGAGTTGAGAGCATTTAGTATGGATGAAATTATTTATAGCAGAGCGAAGAACAGATTAGCACGATTCCGGGCAGAAACATAAAAAAGATGTGATTCAGGAGTAGGTTGGCTCCAGTAACTTTTATAGGCCCTCTCCTTGTTGTGGATAGCATTAGAACATGCGCGATTAAATCAAGGCTTTCTCGTATTAGTCAAAGGATATGAGAAAGGAATGTATTCTTCCATACCCGAATGAATAACCTCCATAATGCGCGAGGCACACTCAGGTGGATCCCAGCCATGGAAGCAATAATAATTCCTGGGAAAATCAAAGAAGTACTGTCTGAGGGCCTCCCAATCCGCAGCTCCAAAGTGCCACAGATGACGTTTCTTTGGAGGATCCACAGGCCATACCAGAGCGGTAGGACAGGTTAAGGTAATAAGCTTGTGATCGGAGGAGCCCAACAGAGAGAAAAGATTAACAGTGTAAGCAGAAGGATTATTTGTTAGGAAAAGGTCAAGTATGTTGGAACTCTCTCCAAGCCAGTCAGGGATACGGGTAGGGTGCTGTACAAGGTGCTCTAGGTCATTAAGGATAGAAAAGATGTATGCTTGTTCACAGGTGGATCAGTGAAAGGAGAGAAGAGGAAAAGGAGAAATGGATAGAATGTGTTCCATAGTAGAAGTAAGAGAGTAGAAGAATTTTTGATAGTCAGTAGAATTAGGCAATAAGTAAACAGCGCAAATATATTTAGGCAATAAGTAAACAGCGCAAATATATTTAGGCAATAAGTAAACAGCGCAAATATATTTAATCAGAGAGTGACAGGAGAGCCGAAGCCAGAGAGTAGAGAATTCAGAAGAATCAAGTTCAGGAACACGAGAGCAAGATAGGTCGTTGCGTACTTAAATACAACAGCCACCTTTGGCTTTGCAATGAGTATAGAGAAAGTGGGAGGATACAGAAAAAGGTTTGCTGTCAGTTGCCTCAGACAGCTGAGTCTCAGTAAGGAAGAGAAGATGAGGTTTAGAGGAGGAGAGGTGATTTTCATCAGAGAGAAAGTTAGAGGAAAGGCTGCAAATGTTGCCGAAATGAAGAAGTGGTGAGTCAGACAGTGGTTCCTACCACTTACAAAAGAAAACCTTATGTGCACCTGAAGAAAATTACATTTTGTGGTAGTACTTAGCCTTATTTCTTGCCTCTGTTTTATTGTGCAAAATAAGTGATATGCTCCATACATGTGATATACAGTGCCAGTAGAATAAGTAACATATAACATAATCAGTGAGAAAAGCATTAGCCCCATGCCAAGAAAATGTGCCAAAAAGCCTAACTAATAATACAAACATCTACCTCATGGTTTAGAATAAGGTATTCATTACATTAGAGCATGCTAGCTGAGGGAAAAGTTAAACAGAAAGAAGGAAATTTGCTCTCAAAGTGCAAAGTTGTAAGACAAAAATGGGTAAGTATTGTGTCCTTCACCTTCTCCTACACACAAACTGGGCAAAGTGCAATGCTGTTACAGCCGGAAAACCATATGTGCGAGCCACATGTACCGGGTGATGACTCATAACCATAGCTGTGAGTAGGGAAAGTAGGGGAGACTGGTTACTAAAAATGGAAAATTCCACAGCACAAGGTTGGGCAGTGTTACAATTGCTTCATTCTCCTCAGAAAGTCAGTGTTACAATTGCCAGCCAGAGTGCAGCCACTGACCTCGAAGTCTCGTCCATGCGCAAAGGGCTGGACACATCCCGACTCAAGTGCCGCAAGTAACCTATCTTCTTTACATCCCTACTCATCAATGGGACCACCTACAGGCCTGGGGATGCTTTCATTTGCAGGAAGAGTTGGTGAGTAATATGGTTTTTCATTTGTTTCTCTAACTGCTGTATTTTCAGAGATATTAGGGTTTGAACAGAAGCAATTTTGGAAAAACTGCCTGTACTGAGAGGCTGACAGCAGTAAAATTCGCCCAATGTTTGGGGGTTAAGCACAACATCACATATCAATAATTTGTGTTGCTGCACACACTCTTCACTCCCCATAACTTAACTCTATCACATACTGATGACGGCTTTGGCTGTCATTGGCTTCTGATGCTCAGGTGTTCAGACAATGGCTTTGGATGTCATACGAAGAATGATGGCAATCTGCAGTATTGCTGCTCAAAATGAAATAAATTACACATCATTGGAAAGGAAATTTATTCAGCTACATTATTCGATTCTATTGATTACATACGAGTCTGGGTGAAATAGCAGCCAGACAGACTATCTCTTGGTCAAGAGGGCTGACAGGAGGTTAGTGAGGGATGTTAAAGTTATAGGGAGTGAGGAGTGTGTGCTGCAAAACAAGTTATTGATATGTGACATGGTGCTTAAGGAGCAGGTGATGAAAAAGAGGACCTTTGAAACTAGGGGAAGAATATGGAAGTTGAAAAACCAAGCAGTAAGGGATGCCTTCTACCTAAATACTGCTCTCCCCAGTGTATAATAAAGGAAAAATAAACATGCCATGACGGTTGCGAGATATCACTTTCTAAGGGAAAGTTACTTGGAGTCAAATCATCATTTATTTGGGTGACTGTGCCAGTCCTTGCTATCACCCACCTTCCATTTCAGTCATCCCTACCTCACTGATATGAACAGATCTACAGCATGGGCTGGATTAGTCTAATGGTCATTACCATTACAAGTTTTCAGGCGGACCACTTTCTCAACACCTTTCTCACTCATGATGATGTTAACACACTTTTCACGCTCACTGCTGTTCCAGAACATCTGTAGTTCCTATCCTGTCTCATCATCATCATCATCCGGATCTCCTTTCCCACGTGCTCAAGCCTCTGTTCCTTATCAAGGCCTTCATATCACCAGCTACTTTCTTTCTTTGTTTCAATCTACTTTCAACTTCTTTTGCACATTATTCTCTCTTTTCTATCACTGTACCCAAGTATCTGAACTCTAATACCAATTCCAGTCTCTCGCCATTAACTATAACATCTCACTGGAAGTCACCTCTCTCAGTAACCATCACTTTACTCTTTCTACATTTACTCTCAAGGCACGACCTCACAGATGTCTACAAAACACAGCACTAGTCTACCAAGCTCTTGTCCAGTATTTACAAGCAGCACTGCATCATCAGCATACAACAAATTTGAGATATTCCATCCCTCACCATTCATTACCTACGCCATCCCTCACTCCATTACTCATGTTTTTATCACCCCATCCATATATATATATATATATACAGTAGGCGCGGAAAGTGTTGACGCCATCTTAAAAAAAGAAAACATTCTTGTGGTTAGCAAGGAGAAACAAATAAATTAACACTCACCATTGAATTTAGTATTTACTGGCATTCCCCTTCACCTTTATCATCATCTTAAGGCGTCTGGGGAGACTGTATGTGTCCGACTCTGGGCATAGGCTTCACAGCCTGCTATCAAGGCCCAGTCGTCCTCCTACAATCTACATGTCACCACTTCGGCGCTTAACACCCACCGTCCATATTGAATACATGCTAGGGCTGTCTCATACAGGACTGGTGTATTGGTATTAGCGGGGTCATTTTTACGACATGTCGGCGGGTCTTCTGGTAGATCAGTAAAGCCTGATTTTAATGAAATTCAAATCCTTAAACTGTTCCCTGCAACAGCGAGGATTCGAACCTGGGTCCCACGGGACCGCAAGCCAACTCTCTACCGATCGAGCTACCGCCATCTTAAGGCATCTGGGGAGACTGATGGCGTAGTTTTGCAGAACAGAACGACTAAAACTGCTCCATAGCTGCAGCCTCAAGTTTAGGCAAAGATGATATGTCCATACTACGCAACTGCCGCTTCATGTGCACCCATAAATTCTCAATGGGATTGATATCTGGGCTGTTTCCGGGCCAATCTCGAATAAAGGGAACCTCACAGTCTGTTAGCCACTGTTTCACTGACTTGGCAACATGTGCAGGGGCAGAATCTTGCATAAATACTCTTGCCTTGGTTTTATCAAGAGTCACTTAAAACATCACATAAGAGCTCCAAATAACTGTTCTGGTTCACTTTTTCATTTGCAGGTAGAATTATCAACTCACCAACACCATAATATGTAAGGCAGCCCCAAGCCATGAGTGAAGCTGGGTATTTAACAAACTTGGAAGTGTACTTAGGATCCAGGGGGTCACTGCCTGGTTTGCGGTACACTCGTGATGAAGGGGTACCAGTGATAGTAAAAGTTGACTCATCACTCCAAAGCACAGTTTTCCATTGCTCCTCACTCCAGGCAAGATATTTCTTACAAAAATTTACTCTCTTTTTCTTCTGAAGTGCAGTTAGCAGTGGTTTTTTACGAGCACAAAAACTCCTGTAGCCCAGAATGTCATGCAATAGCTGCTGCACACTTCTGACAGACACATCTGCCAGCAACTGTGGGTTCTTTTCTTCTAAATCCCGTGCTGTTAGCCTTGAATCCTTGCTAACCTGCCTTGAGATCAGCTGACGGGTCCTAAAGGTTGTCTTACGAGGTCTCCCAGGCTTGGGAAGTGAAGTGGAAGGAATGGCCTCCCCACTGTCCTTGAACCGCTTCACCTGTCTCTGCACTGTCCTCACTCTAACACCATCTGATTTGCAATAAATGGGAGTTTGTAGCCAGCTTTGTATAAAGTAATCACTTCCACATGTTTGTCCTTGCTTGTGGTTACTTTAGGCATGATGAGAATGTGATAGGTAACCAAATAACTGTGTTATTTGAGTCAAAAACATGCCCTCGTGGTGCATCACACACACAGACAATCCTCCTCCTGTGGCTGCCCAAACATTACTGAGCCTGCTCCTGTGGTGCCAAACCTATCAAGCAGGGTTGCCAGCTCCCGCTGAAAAAGCGTCAGCTCATTTCGCATCACAGGGGAGGTTAGTATTGACCCTCCTTCACTTAACGCGAAAAAGAATGACGTCGGCAAAAAAACGTCAATACTTTCCGTGTCTACTGTATATATATATACAGCACTGAACAACCATGGTGACATCACACAACCTTGTCACATGCCCACACTGATCATGAACCATTCACTAAGATGCCCATTTACTCTTACATATGCCTCACTACCATCATAAAAACTCTTACAGCACCTAGCAGCTTACCATCTACACTACACAAAACCTTCCACAATTCTTCTCTATCTACTTTGTTGTACGCTTTTTCCAGATCCATAAATGCTATCAACACTTATAGCCCTTCTCACAAGTCTTCACTATCTGTCCCATTGCAAATATTTGATCAACACAACCTCTGCCACTCCTTAAGCCACCTTGTTCGTCACTCCCTAGGACTTCAATCTCTCTTACTTTCTCTACATTAATTCTTCCATATACCTTCCCTTCAAAACTAACTTATGCCACAATAATTCTTGCACTCGCTTCTCTCACCTTTATTTTTGTACAGGGGTTCAATCACTGCCTTATTCCACTCTACTGGCACAGTTTCATTCATCTATTCCTTCTTACATATCTCCAAGAAGCACTTCATTCCACTTTCTCCACTACACTTAATCATATCTGCATACAACTCATCAACCCCAGTTGCTTTCCCATTTTTCAGCTGATTCACAGCATACTTCACCTCTGCGAGTGTCACGTTTCCTGACACTGCATTCCTTCTCTGTACACCTCCAAAACAAATCATGTTAACAGTTGCTTAGCTCTCTCCATCCCCATTCATCAGGCTTTCAAAATATTCTTTCCATCAGGTCCTTACTTTATCCCCATGGGTTAATAATCTACCACTTACAGTACATCCTTCACACTTTCACATTTCTTTCCACTGTCACTTCTACATTTCCACACCTTTTTCCAGAATAACTTCCTATTTTCAGTGTAATTTAGATTCATTTTTCTTCCAAGATCGTCATTTGCCACCTCCTTTTTCCTCTTCATTAATCTCTTTACATGCTTCTTGCTCTAAATATATTCAGTTATTTCAACAGAACCCCTGCCCATATCCACTCTAGCCACTTCCTGTTCTCCTCCACTGCTCTCTTAACTTCTTCATCCAACCATGTTGTACAGTCACCCTAGGAAGTGACTGCAGAGTTCAGATTGCTTCAATCATTCTGCAATGCCATATGTTCAATGAAAACTTAGTGAATATCAAGTAAATATTGTCTCCATCATGTCATATCAAACAAAATACATATCACACTAAGAGTCGTGTAAAATGAATAACATGAGGCAGTGATAGATTAGAAGTTAACACTTGCATACGTTTCCCAATTTGAATGATATGTAATGTATTACTCTGTGCACAGCACAAAGCGTAACTCGGTGTTCCTCATGCATTTGCTTTCCAGGATTTCATTATGCAGATGCTCTAGTTTTGAAGACCAGTTAAGGAAAATTTTTGTGACTGTAATACACTATCCCATTTTTAAATGCTACCGTATGGTGGTGATATAGCAACACGGATGCCACAACAATGAAATTATTCTTAGTAATGATACCTGTGGAAGCAGCAAGACCACAGTGCCTTTTAGTCCTTTTCTTTCCCTCGCTTATAATGATTATAATTAACTATGTTATCTTCAACTGATGCTAAATTATTTTCAGTTGTAAGGAGGTATGACAGACTTTACCTTTCTCTCATACACTGGGCAACAGAGGACCAAAATGGGAGTTTATAAACTCCTGCAATGCAAAAGCACACACTTTATGCTTTACCTTTTAATCTGAAATATCATTCCTTTTAAATAAACTGCCATCCTGCTTAACTGAAAATGCTGATTTGGAAGTTTTGAACTCAGTAATTTGTTTATGAATTTCTGCATTTTATTACTCTCCCCAGTTGTTTATGCACTGAGGATACTAGGCTATGACAAGTTGGCATTCTCCAAGGAGCTCCAACTCTCAACAAATTATTTTTGAGTTTTTTTTTATATTTCATTTACTGACAGTCCTCTGGCTTATATTAAATTTTTCAGAGATTTTTCTTACTGGAAAACTGGCCAAATGCAGTGAAATAAATGTATGTCTTTGAGTAAAAGTTGTCTCCTTTCGCGCTTGTTGATCGAACCATTTAAAACAGCATACTTACAACGCTTTCCCGCTTGCTGTCGTCGTCCATGAAGACAACAAAAACGAAGACAAATGACTTTAAATTACTCCCTAGTATTGTAAAGGAAATTACTTTATAAATTATTCCCTAGTATTGTAAAGGAAATTACTTTATAAAAAAAAATGACTGATTATAATTGTTCAATGAAGCTCTTCATTTCAGTCTTGCGCTACTAAAAAATCATTGCATTTTACCATACTAGATTTGAATTCCACAAATTATTCCTGCCTGTCCCTGAGTGAGAGCTCTGAAATTTCAATTACTGTAGTTACTTTTAGGATTTCTTATTATCATCACTAACAAACTGTTTCCTACAATTTTGAAATATAATGGTACTTTGGTATTTACATAGCAATTTTACATAAAAGGTTACACCTTGTAAAGATATAAGGAAGAGTATGTGCATTATCACTGACCGAAATCGTCTGGATATTCTGCCGTCACTTCTTAGGCCGACTGTACCTTTCTTCTTTACTGTTACTCTTGCCACACCAAACAAAGCTTTAGCATTCCAAACTAAACAATCCTAATATACATTCCAAAAGCTGTCCAAATCTATTTCATTCGAATTCACTGATTCTAACTCCTTCCCTATTTTGGCCCTGCATTCATCTGCCATTTCTTTGATCCTCAGCTTTCAGTCTCTCTCCCTACCCTTTCAACTGATGAATTTAACACTATGCCCTCTGCAACCCATCTCCTGCAGACAACGTAAGTCTATGCCACCTCTGCTCAAGGTCTTAACAACTTCACCTGCTTTCCTCAATAAGTCAACTTTCAGGGCTGCAGTCTCATAGGCTTCTGTGTACCTTTATTTTACTGTTGCTGTTCATTCTTATGTAATAACTGGCTGACAATCTGGTGGAACTGACATCAGGTGCCCTCCCTATCATGCATGATGCCACTCCTTGATGTACTCAAGGTTGTGGTCCTACTGGCAGTTACATCTGCTCTCTGTATAATATGCTATCATGCTTTTGTGGGACTACTGCAACTTACACTTTCAAACACCCTGTAGCTAAAACATTTCCCTGTGATCTTAATGCTCTGGTACACCACGCAGCTAAACTATATCCTTGTGACTGCGGACTTACGGTTTGTCGTAGTGATGGTGGCAATGTCTGGAGAAAAGAAACTGGGTCAATGGGATCATCAGGATTAGAACGGGCTGCCTGCTGCCGCTGTTGTTCCAGACGCTGCTGTGCTAGTACCTCTTCCTGGATATTTGGTGGTAGTGCAGCAAGGAACTCTGGATTCACCTCACCCACAGTTGTACTGTTGTTTTCACGTGTGTTCTCTGTTGCTCGTTGCCTTACTCTCTGAAGCCTAAAATCAAGCAAACTTTGTCAGATAACATACAATATCATGAATGGAATGGAATTCAGTCATACACCTATGAATTAACTTTCTCCATTTGGTAATACAGCAAACATCACAGCTAGGTAAGAGGCTTAGGATGAAATCCTGGGAGGTCAAGCACAATCTGTCTATATATCTATTATAGCTAGAAGCCATAATCCCATAAGGGGTAACCATTTGTCTTTGAGACTATTATTTTACAGGGAGGGGAGGGGTACTAACCCTCAGCGAACCCACTTGTTGGCACGTAGGGAACATGTATGAGTTATAGCCGCGGCCAAAGAGTCTGAAGGTTTCATTAGTGTGCCTTGGCAACCAACCAATCAACAGTGTCTCCGATTTTGTGTATAACACGATATGCATACTCGTATAGGAAACAGGTCTGAAGGTTTCGTTATCGTGCCTTGGCAACCTACTAATCAATAGTGTCTCCGATTTTGTGTATAACATGAAATGCATACTCGCATAGGAAACAGCTGTCAATACTATCTGAATGGCTAAATATGCAGGCAGTAATGAAGAATATGGCTAATTCAGTCTGTTTTAAGGTAGGTGGGGGCACTCACCAACCACTCACTCGATGTAGTGCTGCTCTCGGGTGTCTGCCCTTTCCTCTCTTCCTTCTTTCTTTCCATTTTTCCTCTTCTGTCTTTTTTTCCTTCATTCTGTCCTCTTCCTTCTGCCAATGGGTGACTCTACACTGAGTGACAAGCCAAATGGTTTCCTGTACACCAGGAAACCATTTACTATGCTGGGTGGTACCCATATAACCAAATTGCGGCGCCTGGCTATATGGGTAATTACGGAACTCCAATTGGATTGAGCCGGTGAAGGTTTATATCCATGGGGTGGTTGGGGTTTATTGCTCATGAAATGCCACTCAGGGATGAGTGAGGCTGGTCACTCTCATCTTAAATGTCAGGACCAACTTACCTTGCCCCGGGCTCCTACTCTCCTCTGTGGGGTGGCATAAGCTTGGATAATGGATGGATGAATACTGTGGCAGACAACTGTTTTCGTCAACTTAAAATGCACCTTAACACTGAAAGGAAGGAAGGAAGGAAGGAAGGAAGGAGAGAGAGAGAGAGAGAGAGAGAGAGAGAGAGAGAGAGAGAGAGAGAGAGAGAGAGAGAGAGAGAGAGAGAGAGAGAGAGAGAGAGAGAGAGAGAGAGAGAGAGAAACCCAGGTGAGTTCCAACATACCATGTAAAATGATTTGTGGTGACGTAATAAAGATCGATTTGATTCTTTCCTTATATTATGTGTATACCATGAGAGTGTGTGGAGAAGAGTGGGAGTGTGAGAATGATTTGAGGTTGAGGTGTGTCAGTATTATATTAATGGTACAATATGAATCACCTGAAAAAAATGATACTGATGGCAATATGGATGGAATAAGTACTGCACTTAAAACCTTTTCTTAACATTAAAATGATATAGAATGACTCAAAATAATAAAGTACAAGTACTCTGTACTCCTTTTACAACAATATATATTTCAAATTCAAAAGACCAACCACCAGCATTAACCAACAATACTGCAATGTCACAAATTTGCGGATACTAATCCAGGTAATAAGAGTACAAGGCAATCTATGTACAGTATTATGGTAAGTCAGAAGAGGGCGTGGACATTTTGTAATTAACATATAGTGGATCAGCTGGGTGCACTAGTGGTCCGTGGAGGGCAGTGTTCGAGCCCTTTACAAATTACAAGCAGCGATATTATGAATTAACAAAACAGCTGTCTGCGACAGTATTTATTCTTTGAAACTCAAAATCGACTATAAGTAACCGCATTCTTCATCACTGCCTGCAGCAGATGCTCAATTTAACGAACACTGATTTAGCAGAAGCCCGAGATAATGGAATCATTTTTTTCCAGTATTTTTTGGCCCAACTTAAAGGAAAATTTCCATTTAAATGAGTATAAATCCATTAAAGAAATTCTGTTCCAATAACCACCTAATTACTGGAAAAAGTCCCATAAACTGATCTCATAATTGAGCTCAGACTAGAAACACTCCCCTGACTGGCGGTGTGCGGTGCTATCACACGTCCCCGTAAAGCATGCAGTCTTCGTGTGACCCCCTAACTGTACACAACTGCTCCACGTGTGTGCAGCTTTGCCTTAATATTGTGGCCTTACACATTTTTTTTCTCAGTGAACCTAAGCTCCCCATAATGTTATTTGCAGATGATACTGTGTTGTTGAGTGAAGACGAAGGGGAGCTGCAAGGTTTCGTAGATGAGTTTGGGAGAGTGTGTAAGAAGAGGAATCTAAAGATGAATGTAGAGAAGAGTAAAGTGATGGTCTTCGAGAGAAGTGAAGCCAGTGAATGTACAGTGAATGCATTTAAGTACTTGGGTAGTGTGATGAGTATGGATGGAAGTCTGGAGGGTGAAGTCTTTGAAAGGGAGCAGCAGGGAAGGAAGGTTGCTGGTTCCTTGAAGGCAGTGACAAGAAACAGGGAAGTGAGCATGGAAGTGAAAAAGTTGCTACATGACAGTATTGTGATACCAACTTGTAACATATGGAAGTTTTTTTTTTTTTATGCAAGGAAGAAGGAACCAAAGGCCATGGGCCTGCAAACTGTTCCTTCCAAGAATAAACAAAAACAATACAAAAGAGAGCCAGATTCAAGATCCGTTCATTTCGAGATGACCGGACACACTGCGTTTGAAAGACTGGAGATCGTAGGAAGTAGGAAATACAGACAGAGGAAGACAGTTCCAGAGTTGACCAGTTGCGCAAATGAAGGACTGGGAGTAATGGTTAACTCTTGCATTAAAGAGCTGGACAGAAAAGAGACGAGGGGTTGTTGATAGAGGGGTACTACGTGCCTGTCGTAGAAGTGGAGGGATGCAAGCAGACAGTTCAGAGGAACAGTGGCCATTGAAATAGCAACAGAAAAGAGATAAAGTAGCAACAGTGTGGCGAAGAGACAGAGGTTGAAGGGAGCTAGCAATAGAAGGAGAGTTAAAGAGACGAAAAGCCTTTGACTCCACCCTATTGAGAAGGGCTGTATGTGGGGAGCCTCCCCACACATGACAGTTGTACTCCAAACAGGGGCGAATAAAACCCGTGTATAAAGTCAACAACTGTGCAGGGGTAAAGAATGTTCGGAGTCGGCTTAGCACACCTAATCTCTTGGAAGCAGATTTCACAAGAGTTGTACACCTAATCTCTTGGAAGCACGTTTCACAAGAGTTGTAATATGTTCTTTCCAAGATAAATCCCGAGTGAATGAAACCCCAAGCAAGTTGAAGGATGATGGACGACTGGGCTGGACATTATTAAACATCAGTGGGTACTCCTGTGGAAGGTTTTGTCGGGTTGATAGGTGTAAGAACTAAGACTTTGATGCATCAAAAACAACAAGATTATTTTTACCCCAGTCAGAGATACAAGCCAAGTCAGACATTAGGTGTACCATAGCCTCATCCCTTGTTTGTTGAAGTAACTGCTGAGATGGACGTTGAGGAAACCGAATGGAGAGGTGAAGGATGGAATCATCAGCATATGAGTGGATAAGGTTAGATGTACAGCTTAGAAGGTCATTGATGAATAAAAGGAAGAGAGTTGGTGATAGGACAGAGCCCTGAAGAACACCACTGTTGATAGATCTAGAAGAGCAAAGGCCGTCTACAACAGCAGCTATAGAACGACCAGAAAGGAAGCTAGAGATGAAGGCACAGATAGAAGTATAGAAACCGTAAGAGGGTAGTTTAGAAATTAAAGATTTATGCCAGACTCGATCAAAAGCCTTTGACATGTCAAGTGCAAAGGCAAAGCTTTCGCCAAAGTCCCGAAAGGAGGATGACCAGGAGTCTGAAAGGTAGGTGAGAAGATCGCCAGTGGAGCGTCCCTGACGGAACCCATACTAATGATCAGAAAGAAGAAGGTTGTGATAGGAAAGGTGCTTTAAAATTTTTCTGTTTAGAATAGACTCCAACACTTCTGAAATACAGGATGTTAAAGCTTGGACCCTGTTGGACCCTGCTGGAGTGACATAAGTCAAGAGTGAGAGATCTAGGAGAAGAGCAATGGCCGTCTACAACAGCAGCTGTAGAACGACCAGAAAGGAAGCTAGAGATGAAGGCACAGATAGAAGTATAGAAACCGTAAGAGGGTAGTTTAGAAATTAAAGATTTATGCCAGACTCGATCGAAAGCCTTTGAGATGTCAAGTGCAAAGGCAAAGCTTTCGCCAAAGTCCCGAAAGGAGGATGACCAGGAGTCTGAAAGGTAGGTGAGAAGATCGCCAGTGGAGCATCCCTGACGGAACCCATACTAACGATCAGAAAGAAGAAGGTTGTGATAGGAAAGATGCTTTAAAATTTTTCTGTTTAGAATAGACTCCAACACTTCTGAAATACAGGATGTTAAAGCTTGGACCCTGTTGGACCCTGCTGGAGTGACATAAGTCAAGAGTGAGAGCAGTGGAAATTAGTTATTTGAGAGGAGCATATGGAGTCACATGGAGAGACAGACTAACAAATGAGGATGTGAAGGAGCATTGTGGTGTGGATGTGGATGTGATAGGAAGTGTTAGGAGAAACACGCTGAGGTGGTTTGGGCATGTGGAGAGGATGGAGAGTGAAGGACTGATGAGGAGAGTGTATGTGAGTGAGGTGGTGGGGGGGAGAGGGAGGGAGAGGCCAAGGATGAGATGGAGGGATGGTATGGAGAGGTATATGAGAGGGGGGTGTGAGCTGGAAGCGGGGCAGTGAAATGGTGGGACACAGAGCGACAAGGAGGCAATATGTTTGTGGCCACCCTGTGATGGACTGAGGCATCTGGCAATAGATAGAAATAGACTGAACCAAAGCTTTTATGAACAATGCCTAAGGTTAAGGAAAAGGAGAGGGTAAGGCTTTCTCTTGGCAAGAAATTGGAAATACTGTAATTCAGATGATGGAGTGCCATACCTGATGCTCCCCAGCCCCTCTGTCATCCCTGTACCACCTTGAGTGTTGATGGAGGGTGACTAAACCACACCCAGGCCTGACACGAGTCTGAGGGGGCCAGTACAGCTCCCTGTGTCAGGAATATTTATGCAACAACTCCAGAACCTCTACTTTTGGAGGTAAGCCTTATTGTAGTTTACTATCCCCATTAACTGTACGACAGTATTTGGTAAACTACTATCCTCACCTTATTCTCTACGTGTGCATATTTTGAGTCAGTACTTTAAGTATCACTATTAACATGTACATAATAATGCATTTAAGTGGAGGTATTAATTATGGGTTCAGACTGCTGTGTGTAGCATTGAGAGTTAGCATAGTTTGGGTGCACACTGTCAAGAACTCGGGTTGATCACTGGCTTCAAGGATTTAGCGGAAAAGAGCTTGACATACCAGGAAATATTCCATAAAGCTGAGCCTTGGTTAAGGAACTCAATTTAGCAGAAAATTCGAGATAATGGAATGGGGATTGGCTGAATTAGTTTGTTAAATCAAGCATCTACTGTATTTGGCCATTCAAATAATACTGACAAGTGTTTCCTATGCATATCATGTAACACAAAAAATCGGAGGAAATGCTGATCAGTAGGCTGCCAGGACACGATAATGAAACCTTAGAATCGCTGGCCCTGACTATAGTTATATGGTTACTATCCAACATTGTAAATGATTTTCTAGGCTTGACACTCAACGTAAAGCCACCAGAAAAGGAAAGAAGAGTAATAACAAGTGGTTATGGATGGGGGCGCCCATCATCCACTCACTCGATATAGAGATGCCATACAATCTCTACTCTGAGTGACAGGCCAAATGCTTTCCTGTACCAAGGAAACCATTTACTATGCTGGGTGGTAACCATATAACTGGGGTTTCTGGCAGGGTTAACTGTCCCCCAGATTCCTTTATCCAAAATCACTTAATCATGGCAGTCATTTCAGGAAGCCTCGGAGGGCCCAATACCTGCCCAGGGCCCCAACCAGATGGGCAGATTAGCAAGTCCATGTGGAATGTGAGAGGTGTGAATGAGGAGAGCAAGAGGGTGGAAGCGGTGATGCGAGATATGCAGTGATGGCATTCCGTGAAACAAAGATGAAAGAGTGTGAAGTGGAGGAGCGGGAGGGTGTGAAATGTGTAAGACTGGGAATGAATGGGCGAGGAAGAGGCAAGGATGGAGTTGCCTTGTTGATGAATGAGGTGTGGCAGAGTGGAATGAGAGACTACAAATGTGTCAGCTCCAGGTGTATGTATGTCAAGTTCAAGTCTGAGAGGGTGAAAGTGGCAGTGATTGTAGCATATGCACCATGTGAGGACAGGAGAGAGAGAGAGAAAGAGAAAGACAGGCTTTGGGATGAGCTGGATGAAGTACTGGTAGAAATGCCTAGGAGCTATAAAGTGATTGTAATGGGGGATATGAATGGAAGAGTAGGCACTGGTCCTGAGGATGACATAATGGGTTGTAATGGAGTACCAGGAGAAAATGATAATGGGAAGCAACTAAAGGAATGTGTCAGAAGAGGAGATTGTGCATTTGTAACTCGTATTTCAAATACAAAGATGCACGTAAATACTGTATATGTGGTACAGAGGGAACGGGAATCGTGCTGAAAGAAGCCTGATTAATTATGTGCTTGCAGAGAGGTTGATGATGGGAATGGTTGCTGATACAAGGGCCGTGAGAGGACGATGCAGAGGTCTGTCAGATCATATGGCTGTGGTATGCATGATAAAGTTGAAAGGAGTGAGGTGGATCAGGAGAAAGAGGAGCAGTCAGGGAGAGAAAGACTGAAAGTTAGAGAAGCTTAGGATCAAAGAAATGGCAGATGATTACGGGACCAAAGTAGAGGAGGTGTTAGAATCTGAAGTGGAATGAAATGGATCTGGACAGACTGTGGAATGCATATAGGGATTGCTTAGGAATGCTAAAGCAGTGTATGGTTTGGCAAGAGTAACAACAAAGAAGAAAAGTACAGCACGGTAGGATGAGGAGGTTAAGAGAGTGGTGGAGGAAAAAAGGAAGAGGCTAAAGTGGTTACAGGACAGGGGTTCAGTTGAAATAAGAAGTGAATATACTGAGAGCAAGAAGCACGTAAAGAAACTAGTGAAGAGGAAAAAGGAGGAGGTAAATGATGATCTAGGAAGAAAAATGAATGTGAACTACTCTGAAAATAGGAAGTTATTCTCGAAACAGGAGTGGAAATGTAGGAGTGAAAGCGGAAAGAAATGTGATGGTGTGAAGGATGTAGGTGGTAGATTATTAACCCATGGGAATGAAGTAAGGACCAGATGGAAAGAATATTTTGAAAGCCTGATGAATGGGCGTAGATAGAGTAGAGCAGCTGTAAACACGACTGACTGTCGGGGTGTGCAGAGAAGGAATGCAGCGTCAGGAGACTTGACACTCAAACAGGTGAAGAGTGCTGTGCAGTGGCTGAAAAATGGGAAAGCAGCTGGGGTTGATGAGGTGTATGCAGAGATGTTTAAGTGTAATGGACAGAGGGGAATGAAGTGCTTGTTGGAGATATGTAAGAAGGCATGGATGAGCGAAACTGTGTAGCAGTGATAGTACTCCTGTACAAAAATAAAGGTAAGCGAAGCAAGTGCAAGAATTATCATGGCATAAGTTTACTGAGTGTGGTGGAGAGGGTATATGGAAGAATTATTATAGTGAAAGTAAGAGAGATATCAGAAGTCCCTGTGAGTGATGAACAGGGTGAGTTTAGGAGTGGCAGAGGATGTGTGGATCAAATTTTTGCAGTGAGGCAGATAGAAGAGAAGGTGTTTATGGCATTCGTGGATCTGGAAAAAACATATAACAAAGTGCGCATCTATGGTGTAGATGGTAAGCTGCAAGGTGCCATCAAGAGTTTTTATGATGGTAGTAAAGCATGTGTCAGGGTTAATGGCCATTTAATTCAATGGTTCATGATTGGTGTGGGCGTGCGACAAGGTTGTGTGATGTCCCCGTGGTTGTTCAATACACAGTATGTATGGATGGGGTGATGAGAGAAGTAAAAACACCTCGAGTAATGGAGAGAGGGATGGCATTGGTAATGAATGGTGATGGATGGAATATCTCAAATTTGTTGTATGCTGATGATGCAGTACTGCTTGCAAACACCGCACAATAACTTGGTAGGCTAGTGCTGAGCTTTGCTGATGTCTG
>JAGKTI010001813.1:0-45462 GCA_018397915.1 Birgus latro
GTGTGTGTGTGTGTGTGTGTGTGTGTGTGTGTGTGTGTGTGTGTGTGTGTGTGTGTGTATTATATCTTCCATCCTCCTATTTTACCTTTCATCCTCCGTCTCTCTTTTCTCCCTCCATCTTTCGTTCTCTTCTCTCCATTTTATTCTCTCTCTCTCTCAAGTGCAACGTTCAGCGCGTGGTCCCGAGTTTGCATCCCGACAAAGACAGTGATTTATTAATTAATTTAGTAAGTTTCGTGCGGCCTCTGCTGAAGAAGGGAAGAGGAAGAAAGAAGAAAAGGAGGAGAGAAGGAGAGATGAAAGACTAGGGGAAGGAGTAAAGAAATATGAAGGGAGGGAGAGAAGGATGGAAGGAAGAACATAAATGATGAAAGAAAAATGGTGGAAGGAAAAAGAAACAAACTTTTGAAAATAAAAAAATAAAAATACAAGAAGGGAAATTTTGTGGTGGGATAGGGTGTGGTGAAGTTGGGTATGATAGTGAAGTGAGGCTGGATTTGATGAGGCAGGGTGTGGTAAGACAGTGTGTGCTAAAGCAGGGTGAGATGAAGAAGAATGTGGTGAAGCAGAAAGTGAAGCACTGTGATGTGGGAGGATGTGGTGAAGCAGTATGGTGAGACAGTGTGGAGAATGTGTGGTGACGGTGAGGTTGGGTGTCGTGAAGCAGATAATGTGGTAAAACAGGCTGTGGTGAAGCAGGGTTTGGTGCAGTGTACGAAATAGGACCGTTGGTGTATCTGGGAGAATCATCACCTTCAACAGTGAAGGTCCCTTCGAACGGGGTTGAGTGGGGTGCAAGGGATGAGGAACAAGCTGGGTGCTGTAATCCCCCAGCCTCACCCCTCCGGTAAATATTTTGAAACTAGGTAAAAATGTGGCCATATGTAATGATTAATGGATACCAGAGCACTGTTCAGAGGTTTAGGATGAATTATTCCCAATATCATGGACAGGTTTTAAACGAAATATGTCTGGTGTGCTCATCTTCATAGTCTTCTCCCACTCGCAAGCTCTGAAGAAGTACATGGATAAATTTTCTTGAAGAAAGAAAGAAAAAAAGAAAAGAATATCGCTAATAAATGCGGCAGATTTCGAGTGTTTCCAAAAAAACAGACCACAGAGTGAGACTAGGGTGACGAAAAATCAACATGTAATATGTTTTGGGACATTTACATTATTCACTTTCTGAATGATCATTCGTACAGTTTTTTATAGCCATGTTACTGGAAGAGGCTTGTTACTGATCAGCCTGTGACTCCAGATCTGTATCCAGGCAACTTTTTTGGCGGTGGCTGAGGGAGGTGGGCGTTATTTGTGCTTTATAATTTAGATTTTTTACCTTGACTTTCCCAAAATTCATCAAGCCTTCTCTCAAATTCTTCCACTGTTCTTGATATCGTTACACTCTCTGGTAAATCATTCCGCATGTTTACAACTCTGCATGGGATTCAGCATTTTCTTACATTGTCTTGTTCTTGTCTACCATATTTTCATTGAATGGTCTCTTGTTGGGTTATCTTCCTGTAGCTGAAACACTACCTCACAACAATTTCCATCATATACTGTAGGCATTATAAAACAATGTTGTAAGAATAAATGAACACATCTTCTTTGAGATATTTTTATGACCCACTGTAAGTCCTGCATTGTCTGTTTCCATGGGTTATCATTGTATTTGAGTAGGTCAAACCCCCTCAGACTCCACCGATTTCGAACATTGGTGTAATAAGGTTGAGTAGGGTAAGGTGAGGCTCTACCGGCACTACTTGTGATGTTGAATCAGTAGGAGGGAAGTAGTGAAATCAATGAAGAAAGTCAAAATGGGGAAAGCCCCAGAAATTGATGGAGTGTGTGGTGAAATGCTGAAGCATGGGAGAGAGATAGTAGTAGAATGGATGTGGAAGATGTGTATATTGGCCTGGACGGAAGGTAAAGTCCCGGAGGATTGGAAGTACGGTATAAGTATTCCCCTGTACAAAGGAGAGGAGGGGAAAGAAGTGTGTGGCAGTCATAGGGGCATTTGTCTTCTTAATGTAATAGGAAAAGTATACGGTAAGATACGTACTGACCGAGTTAAGGAAATAACAGAGGAATTAGTTGGAGAACAGGAAAGTTTTAGGATGGGAGGAGGTTGTGTAATTCAGATATTCATTCTTAGGTCTTTAGTGGAAAAGTTTCTAGAGAAGGGAAAGAAGTTGTATGCGGCCTTCATGGATTTGAAGGAAGCATATGACAGGGTGGACAGACAAGGAATGTGGAAAGTATTAAGAATACACGGAGTAATGGGAAGTTGTTGAATGCCTTGAAGAGTATGTATGAGGGTGCTAAGGCTGCAATGAGTGTGGATAGCGAACTGAGTGAATTTTCCTATCTGAATGTTGGACTGTAACAGGGATGTGTCATGTCCCCATGGTTGTTCAGTCTGTATATGGATGGGGTTATAAAAGAGATACAAGGTAGGGCAGTGGATGTTGGAGCGACCCTAATAAGAGAGGACAGTGTTTGGAAACTCCCTGTACCGTTGTTTGCAGATGATGCTGTAATATTAAGTGAAGACGAAGGGGAACTGCAAGGCTTGGTGAATGAGTCTGGGAGTATATGTAAGAAACGGAATCTAAAAGTGAATGTAGGGAAGACTAAAGTTAGGGTGTTTGAGTGAAGTGAAGTCACTGAATATACAGTGAGGCTGGATGAGGAGGAAATGGAAAATGAGAGTGCGTATAAGTACTTGGGTAGTGTGATGAGTAAGGATGGAAGTTTAGAGGGTGAAGTGCTTGAAAGGGTACAACATGGAAGAAAGGCTGCTGGTTCTTTCAAAGCACTGATAAGGAACAGGGAAGTAAGCATGGAAGTAAAAAAGTCACTGCATGACAGTATTGTGATACCCAATCAAACTTTGGAAGTGAGGCTTAGACGTTGTTGGAAGGACACGAGTCAAGAGTGAGAGCAATGGAAATGAGTTATCTGAGAGGAGCATGAGGAGTTATATGGAGAGAGATTGACAAATGAGGTAGTGAGGAGCTTGTGGATTTGCATGGAGAGACAGATTGACAAATGAGAAAATGAAGAAGCGCTGTGGTGTGGATAAGGATGTGATAGAAAGCGTCATGAGAAATACAATGAGGTGGCTTGGCCATGTGGAGAGTATGGAGAGCGAGAGACTGGCGAGGAGGGTGTGCGAGAGAAATGGAAGGAGGGGGGAGAGGGAGTGGGAGGCCAAGGATGAGATGGAGGGATGGAGAGGTATGTGAGAGATGGGGGTGTGAGCTGGGAGCATGGCAGTGAAGTGGCATTGGACAGAGTGACATATGGAGGGGATTTGCTTGTGGCCATCCCTTACCGGATTGAGGCGTCTTGCAACAGATAGACAGATAGATGCTGACTACACCCAACTAGGGTGATGACATGCAATGCTTAGCTTGAACTAGGTGACATCACAGCCCTGTGTAGCCTAATAGTTGTTCTTGGCCAGTGTAGAAACTCAGTGTGCTCATGCACAGCTTATCTCACCCCTAGAATATGACTTCTACTTCTCATTCAGTCTACGTCACCGGAAATTGATGACTCTCCCCATTAAATCTCACGTGACCTTTCCGCCTCATACCTCTCTCTTGCTCTGTAACTTCCCAGCACTTGTTTCTTCTATCGGCATTTTCGTGGATGTATTACTATAAAGTGATTTAAGAATGTCAAAAATGCAGGCCGCTAGCAATAACATTTTTCGTTAACCAATTTTTTCGTATTATCTAATCGCTTCATGCATGTTACAATGAATCACTATTTCACCATGAAATTATATAGTTTTAAGATAAATGAAAATAAAGTCATGTACAGTGATAATGCTTTAGAACAAGAATAATGAAAATATAAAAAAAAAATGTTCCCCCTTTCTAGGTGACGGGAGGGCGCTACTCCTCCCGGCATGGGTGCTACCGGACGTGGCTCGAACTCACGATCCCCGCTCCCGAGTCCGACCTCTACAACTGAGCCACCTTCCCCCCATGGAGTAATGATGAATTATCACCAAGTCTCAGCCATATGGCACATTAGGAATACAGGGAAAATAAAGACCAGAAGAAACACGGAAATATCAAGAGGAGATCAGGCAGGCCAGAAAAGCAGAAGCTGAAGAGGACAGTAAGGCGAAAGACTGGCGACAAAAAGGCCCCTTTTCATCGCCTCTTACGAGCAGGGATATTAGGGAAGTACTGTATTCTTTCCCCCCTCCCCAGGGGGTGAAGATGGTTTAGAACTGCGCTTGAAATGACTGGTTTTAGTGATTTATTCAGCCTATCACAAACACCGTATTGTTTCTTGGTGATGTTTTGTCTTGAGACAAGACAGTCCTACAGATTTGTTACGTAAATATCTGATGTTCATAACTAAACAAAAATCCCCTAATAATTACTCTTAATACAGTCGATCACATTTCACTCTTAAACTATTCACTCACAACGTACCTTGTTGTCCAGGCAGGATTTGATCCGGGACTCCTGCAAGCTTTTGCATGTTCAGAGCTGAAATGCCTTTCATACAGACAGCCTTGGGAAAGAAACCTGTGGTCCCTCCGTCCACATAACTTATCCACTTAGTCTGGTGATTTGATCATTCGGCATGCGAAAGCGTCTAAGCCAATGACCATCAGATGTCTTCCCAGAACACCCAAACACACTCCACACAGTGAAAAGAACTTAAAGCCTCATGAATGTAGAAAATAAAGCAGGCTATGCGTCACACTACACTGCGAAAAACATACTGTTGTCCTGGCGGGCAAGGTTGCCAGGTCAGAAACTGCCAACCCGCCGAGTTCCACTCCAAAACCCGCCTAATCCCGCCAAAATGTTATCCTTATCACCCGCCTTGACAGTAATCACAGATATTAGGTTTACACGTGAGCAACAAATGACGAAAAATATTTATATTTTATACAACCTTCATACATTAGCAGCACCTTAGTCATATATTAAATGAATGGGGAAAAAACTATTTAACGTTAAATTAATGCTAATGAATTATCAACCTTTTTCACATATTAAGGGATAAGAACATATGAATATAAGAATCAAGCAGTTCCTTTAACACTGATGGCCCAAGCACGTTAATTATCAGAGCAGTGCACTTTGTTCCATGAACAGAAAGGTCCTTTGCTGAAATAGTTTTCACTGCTTCACCCAGGTGATCAATTGTACTTATGCTGAGCGACGGGCAATATGTGCAGATAATTTGAGCTCCTCAATTTTCACACTTGCCTTCTTTCACTTATGTGATGACTGCATCAAAAGTGTTCTTGTGACGGAAAAGGGAACAGCATTTTTCTTGTACTTTTACGTTGCACACTGATCTTTCAAATCTGCATGGTGGTCTTTCAAGATTGTTTTACAACATTTGCAAAATGCCTTTGTTTCATCACCTGGGACACTGACAATCCATTCTCGCAATGCATTTTCTTTTTCCCAGCTTTTATTGTATTTTCTGTTATACTCTGCGTATTTACCCACTGTCTTCCCAATCCCACTATCCAGCAAACCTTCCTTCACTGTTTCCTGCCTAAAACTGAAATGCTGCCTCTCTTATTTTACCACCACGGCATACATGTCCCCCAGGCCCTGTGACCTGTGTTTGAATGTGGATTAGAGGAGTTATCCCAAGGGAGGGCTGGGCTGGGTGCTAATGGTTTGGTCAGTTCCACCCACCACCTGCCCTCTTGACCTCCCAGGTCACCCTGGTTTTTGCTAGGAGACGAGAGTTACAGTAAGGTTAATTCAGCAAGGTTAATTTAGCAAATGCCCTCTCTAGCTGAAGCCGCCCAAAACCCTCCAGTTAAGATATAAACTCTCCTAAAAAGCCGCCCAACCGCCAATGTTAAATTTTACCCACCAACCTCAATTAAATACCGCCCAATTTGGCGGGTAATCCGCCAACCTGGCAACTCAGCTGGCGGGTGCCCTGATGACGTCAGGGGTCAAGGCGACCAATCCACCTGCACAAAACCCAATACCTACCTTAATTTGGGCCAGAGATGAGCACACTGAGTCTCTACACTGTGTTGCTGGCCACGTTTTTATGGAGGGAACGTCATAATTTCACCTCCCACATTACACAATGAACGAAACGAATGCACAAAAAATATTGTTAATGAGGGTTTACTGCACTGTCATAATTATCTTCTCTACAAGGAGGCTACCCTAAAATTAAGTCATGTAGCAGCTTCAAGAATAAACTACAAACATCACTAAAATGCCCACCCCGACGGGAGAAACTGAGGGGGACGTCACAACCCCCACCCTAAGAGAAGACCACCGAAGGGTAGATTTCGCAACACCCACCCGAGGAGACAACAGGGAGGCAGATAAGGAGCATAGAGGCTCAGGCAAAAGGGGCTCACATCCCTGACCACCTTACGTTGCTCTCACCCTCAACCCACGACCCACCAAGGTAGCAGTATCAGCCACCTACTCTTACGCCGTGACAGCACTCGCCAGGTTCGGGGTGGGACTTCCTCCTTAGTCCCTGGCAGTGCCGCGACACAGGCCACCGTCCATGTTGGGTACGAGGCAGAGCAGGCCGCTGTTACCCCCTGCAGGACCACGACAGGCCACCGTCCATGTAAGGCAGGAGGCAGAGCAGGCCACCATCCACTCCTCACCTGCAGTCACCTCTAGGGGCAGCACCGCGACACAGGTCACCATCCGTGTCGCATACGAGGCAGAGCAGGCCACCGTCCACTCCTCAGCTGCACCCTCCTGTAGGACTGCTACACAGGCCACCATCTGTGTTGGGCAAGAGGCAGAGCAGGCCACTGTCCGCTCTTCACGTACAGATAAACACAGGAACAGCGCCACAACACAGGCCACTGTCTGTGTCGGGTACGAGACAGAGCAGGCCACCGTCCGCTCCTCAGCTGTTACCTGTGGCAGCACCACGGTACAGGCCACCGCCCATACTGGGCAGGGAGGATCGGCCACCGTCCATCCCCCGGCCGCCCCCTCTACAGGGCGCAGGACCGTGACACAGGCCACCATCCATGTCGGGCAGGGCGAACAGGCCACCGTCCATTCACCTCCTGTAGTCCCTGGAGCTAGAGGAGCCACCATGTCGGCCACCGTCCGCACGGGGAGTGCAGAGCAGGCCACCGTCCAGCTCCCTATCCTCCACTCCTAGGACGTGCCCCAAGAAGGACGTACCTGGCTCGGCCCACCACCAATCCTGCTGCCGAGTGGGACTCTCTTTCTCTCCCCACAGAGGTGAACCCCTGGAGGAGCTGCAGCTGGAGGAGATTTGGAGTAGTTCTGTAGCCAGCCCGGGGATTCATGCCCTACAGCCGGCACTCCAATGACAACCCCGGCTGCCAGACTCCCGAAGGAAGAACCGCCGCAGACCACCCCTTACAGTGACTCCACCTAAGGCAAACCGCAGCTCCCAGACATCCAGGGGCGTCCCCAGGACCCTGGGGCATGATCTACTCAGCCCCACCGGCTGGAACTCCGACGCCCAGAGTAGGAGCAGACAAGAGTGCCTGCTTACCCTATTCTGCCTGAGTTCGGAGGGCCAAACCCCATGACGAGGCCCTGACAGCAAGGGGCCACCCTCCATGCCGCCCCACAGCCCAGCCAAGACGACCCGGCCCCTGGTGAGTGTCCTGTGCCTTCTACAGGAGGACGATTGTCCCGGGATTCCCCCTACACCTGGCCGCCACCTGTAAGCAGCCCAGGTAGCCCAGTCGCCCAGACCAAAATCCTCTAGTCTGATCCATGTTTTGTGCCTATATTGTGTATTGTGAAATATTGTATCTGTATCTGTCAGTGTTGTAACTAAGGTAATATACGTATAAGGTTGGTTCGGCCTAGTTTTTAGGCCGTGTTCCTTTAGTTGTATGCACTAGACCCGGTCTTGAAAAGAACCCTAGCATAATAGCTCGTGATCAAGGTGCAAGGAGTTGAACCTTGAACACGCAGCATAACAATCACTTTATTACTTTATTAAAGGGGTTAAATCTTAATTATTCTATAAGTACCTATACACACGAGTACTGTGTGGTACAGTAAACAAAAATGTCCTATATGGAATGGACTAGGCCCTGCATTTATCATTATTATAGTCATTCTTCACTTTAAATCTAGCATGTGTCCTGAGGGGGGGAAAAAAAATGCTTATGGTTCACAGCTTTGGAGTTAACAGAAAATAAATCACATCAGAATTTTAAGTGAAAAAAAAAAAAGATGTTAATACCTGCATATCACCAATTTAATAATGAAACAGCTTTCAGGGAACAAATGTTAAACAAGAAGTAAATGTACCTCTACATTAATACATCAGCTTTGTGACTTACGACTTTCATAGCCTACCTTGAAAATTTTTTTTGTAAGAAATTTTTATCAAGATCATATTATTACAGTCAGTGGTACAACTGCATTTCAGGTGACTTACAAACAAGATCTCATTTGAATTTTTTCTGATATTCTTCCTGGTATATGTTCAAAGTAAAATTGGCAAAATTGCCATTTAAGTTTCATTTTTATCTGTTGTTGTTGTTGTCAAGTAACCCTGGTCTGACTGGCCAAACAGACCCATCTACAGTACTTGGCAAGCAACTGCCCAGAGTTATCCTGTGCAGTGAAAAGATGTTCCTTTGCAGCAAACAGTGCCTCGCCACACCAAGGCATGGGGAAATGAGTGGAGGTGGGTTCTAGGATGAATGCGATATTTGCATCTCTACCCCCATTTAATGTTGGCACCACAGTAAGCTAAACATCACCCTGTTATCTGGGTATATGGTTACCACCTGGCACTGTAATGGTTTCCTAGGTAATAGGAAACCTTTGTCATTTCAATGTACAGCCACCAGAAATAGAAAACAAAGCATGGACAGGAAAGATGGGAAAAATAGGGATATGAGGGCAGACACAGAAAAGAATGATAATGTGAAGAAAAAGTAGACAACACTACATCAAGTGAGTAGATGATGGACACCACCAACTACTATCACCATTTGCCAGTTTCCCCCACTGCATCAACTATATGGGGGAAAAAACAAATGATATTAAAAAACACATCCCTGATTTACAATTAGGACTGCTTCTTTAGTGCATGTACTCTAAAGGAAATCAATGCCCAATCAAGAATAAAAAGAAATGTTTATGATTACCTACATACTGTATCATATCATACAAAGTATATACTGTACAGCATAGTACATTTATGCAAGAACCTTTTGTACGGATTGGCTTTCTGTTTCTTCTGAACATAATGTACACTTTTGTTTAACAATACTAAGGGGCCGCACATATCAAGAAAGGTATTTTCATGTTAAGTAGAAAATGCTTAACCCCTTTACTCTGAGGATGTTGTTGGTCAAGTCTTCCTGTGCTGTCAGACTATTTTATTCAGCTTTTGAGAATTACCCACATTCTGGTGGTTTTACTGAAGGTTACAACTAAACTTCTCTAGTTCATTTCAAAAAGCCTCCCCCCTCATCCAAAAAAAAGCCTCTAAAAGCACAAATAAGAAATATGTTATCTGAATAAAGAGGTTAACCAAATGAGCCAAAGGACTTCCTTTTCATTTTAGTGTTGCTACATCCTGATTTGATTCAGCTGAAGGGGTTGGATATACAACAACCTTAATTAGCCACCAAAATACAAGGCTTTCCCTAGTAAGGATAAAATCATCTGGTAGCAGCAACTAAAAAAAATACAAATTCAAGGAGTTAGTGGGTCATGATGGCTCAACGATGTAAAAGGCTCTCTTCCATACCAAGAGCTGTACAGTATTTATAAACACTCCAAAACCTAAGTTGTGCACCAGAGTACTGGTATACTGAATACATGTTTGTATTCACTCATAGCACTACTGTAAGAAACTCTTTACAGTCAAATTAAAGTGAATATATTTAATTAAACAAATCTCAAAAACAAAACAAAATGTGAAAATAGACCTCAATTTTAAATTTGTGTATAATACTGCTTTTATATACTGTACATCTGGCTTCATACACACACCTCCCAAGCAGTTTGCATCCTACACATTGTAAATATTAAAATGACAAATACCATAATGAGAGTAGCAATAAGGATGGGGGAATATGGTGGCAGGGAAGTGAGCATGGAAGTAAAAAACTGCTGCATAACAGTGTTGTGAACCCCACCTTAATTTAGGGAAGTGAAGCTTGAACCCTATTGGAAAAGCACAAGTCAGAAATGTGAATAGTGGAAATGAGTTATCTAAGAGGATATATGGAGTTGTGAAGAGTAGTAGACAGACACATGGGAGGTGGAAGATCATTGTGGCACTGATGTGGAAGGGAGTGAATGCATTAGGAGAAAAACTTTGACTGTTTAATCATACGAAAAGAATGGAGAATGAGAGACTCACTAGGAGAATGTATGAGTGTGGTGTGGAGAGGGGGAAGACAAAGGGGAGACAGAATGAGATGGAGGGATGGGATGGAGAGATGAATGAAAGAGGGTGTGTATGTGAGTTGGAGAAAGAGTGGCTTGATGGTGATAGGGATGACACTTGGGTGCAGAAAGTGAAGTGTGAATGTTGGAGTTGAGTTGTGAGAAGCAGACAGGAAAAGACCTGGGTCAGGTCATTGTGTGCGATCTCATGGATAAGGGACTGAACAGAGAGGCTATCAGAGATTGAGGAGCATGGAGAGCTGCCATTTGGTGACCAAGACCATTGCATACAAATATGTTGAAGCCTAAAGAACATTTGTGACCATCCCTAAATGAATTAAAGCATCTAGTGGGACAGTGAAATGTAAAGAATTGAATAATCATTTGTGATTGTTACCTCTCGAGGAAATTTGTTTATCTTAAAGAAAACTGGTTATGATCTTTTACAAATACAAGTCCAATATCCCAATGTATCAGAGTTTGAATTACTTGTTACTGTATTTTAGGTCACTAATACAGTTGGGAACAAAAGTTCACCTACTATTCCACTACATCTACTTCACACTTATAAAGTAGTGTACTTGTACAAGAGGAGCATGTGGAGTTATATGGAGAGAGAGACTGACACATGAGGAAGTGAAGGAGCACTGTGGTGTGGATGTGATAGAAAGCATTAGGAAAAATACACTGAGGTGGTTTGGCTATGTGGAGTGGATGGAGAGCGAGAAACTAATGAGAAGTGTGTATATGAATGAGTTGGAGGAGGGGAGAGGGAGGGGGAGACTGATTATAAGATGGAGAGATGGAATGGAGAGGTATATGAAAGGGGGGGGGGGGGGGGAGGGGGGGGGGGGCATCGATATGGTAAGGGTCAGGGTGACATGGAGGCAATTTGTTTCTGGCCACCTCTTATGGGATTGAGGCATCTGGCTACAGACAGACAGAGACAAGTATGTCTGTCACTGTCCTCCAAGATCCCCAATACCAAAAAGAATCATCTATGAGAAGAGATACTTACCAGGTCTCTTTCACTTAAGAATGCAGTTAATCCTCATTTTGAGTAGTTTTACCAAGTTGTTTAATTATTAAGTTACTGATTCAATGGTGTTCTGAAGTTTGAAATGACAGCTCTGTCAGCTTTTAAACTCTCAATCATAAACCGGAAGCAGTCTCACAGAAAGTTATTTCACTTGAATTATCATTCTGCATTTATGCATCCTAGACTTCAAGTCAGGACTGACTGTACTAGCCAGCAGAGGAAGGTGAGTAGCAGACAAGATGAAATACTATGCAAACTTTTCCCCCTGAGTGTAAATTGAGATGATCTGGGCATGTTGGAAGGATGGAGGATGACAACTGGGTGTGGAAGGTGAGAAGTGTGAACACTGGGGGCAAGGCTGCGAGAGGCAAACTGAAAAACACCAGGGACATGGTCATAAATTGTGATCTCAGGGATAAAGGACTGAACAGGGAGGCTGCCAAAGACTCGACAGGAAGGCTGCCAGAGACTGAGCAGCGAGGAAAACCACCATTAAGTGACCAAGGCCAAGCATGTTGAAGCCTTTATAAATGATATGACAAAAGTTGCCTCAAAGTACAGTTGACCCTCCATTTTGCAGACTAACAGGAGGGGAAGCCCGGTCCACTCCTGCAAAAAATCCATTCCTGTAATTCCACCTATAAGAAACTTGTGATCTCAAGGTAAGTAATTTTGGTACATATGCAACACAAGTAGTTAAATGTTGGACTGTGACTGCAAGAAATGACTGGAGAGGGAGAGAGAGAGAGAAAGAGAGTATTTTGGGGCATTTAAGGACGCAGCAAGGTCGCCCATGGCTATGTTTACTGACAATTTCTCTGACTGGACATGTTGTTTTTCTTGTATCATACAGTCTGCATCTTCACTCTGTACTCCTCACATTCACGAGCTACTGACAAGCCATTTTCGAGCTTCCAAGTTACACTGTGGTTCACTCTTTTTCGTTTTTCAGGTTTGGGAGGCATAGTGACACGATGACTGTTGCACTGGTACTAATGTGCTAGACAAAGCAACTGGTGGCACATTAATGGCCACCTAGTGGATACGTTGCAAATCAGCGTACACTGCTGCCATATTGTCCATTGGTCCACAGGGATAATGGACCTACAAATGATGTCCATTAAATCCAAAGTCCGTTGTTTTGAGGTCCACATAATCGAGGGTCAACTGTATTTATTTCCTCCCTCTGATTATTGGCACACCAGTGCTACAATGAAGTGTTTGAATTGAGTAATTCTATACGTGACTGCACACTGTATGAACCCTGTAAATGGAAATGTGTACTCATTCATAGTTTTGTTCTAACACTGCAAACTGCTATATGTATGCCAGAATCATCACATGGGCAAATGCAATATCTTGAGGCAAATGTACATCTGAAAGGTATGTCATAATCCTGGGTCTCTATCCCGTCTATAGCTACATGAAATCAAGATATAAAATGAACGGATACTCCAAACAGGTAAACACATTACATATACAGTACCTATACAGTATAGCATTAAAAATATATATCCATTACATCACTGTGTATACACAACTGAAGCAAGTAAAACCTTATCAATTTTCCTAGATTTTTAGAAACAAAAAAATATATTTAATAAAATACTGCTCATTGTATATTTTCAATTATACTGTTATAAAGCTTCAAGTGGTGACAAACTGAATAAAAGTATAGTATAGCATCTGTTCCATTCTCCATGTTTGAAAACTGGGAGCCACACTGCAGGTGGCATGGAGGCTTCATAGCACATCTTCCTCTGTGATGAATTTTGCATATTACACCTTAACATTCTTTTGTATTTTATTAATATCACTTAATAATGACTTTAGCTTTCTCTTATATATTATTTATGCTGTTTTTAATATAATCTGCATCAGTAACATAAATGAGGATATTAAGATGTCATGTGAAGAACAAATCGCTTAGGACAGTGTTCTGAAGTCTCCAAGACCAGTCAGAACACAATCCTGGACCCAGGCCATGTTAAATCAGACAGTAAGTCCTCATTACACACCTGAGATATGGATCAAAATATTACAACTTAATCCATACAACTATCTATCTATCTACAGCCAGACACCACACTGAGTTACAGCAGCTGCTTTATGGGGAGGGGCGCTAACGCTCCGCCAACCCACTTGCTGACACGTACAGAACACGTATGGGTTGGTTATGTGGTTACCACCCAGCATTAAACTGGGGGAAACTGACAAATCAGCGAAACAGGTAGCAATGGAACTTTAATAAACTATTGTTGTAATTACACTTAGCAATTTTCTGTGATTACCCCCCTTACAAAAACACGCACACAAAATGCAGCATATAACAAAGACTTACGGTACTGTACTGTAACCAGTGAGGAACCACTTTCCCCTGAGTAACCAAAGCACCCCTTACTGACTCTCTTATTTTCACTTCACTGACCAAAACTGACTGCGTGGTATGGGTACAGTAGGTTGTGTTCATAATGAGCTGCTGGAGCTCCTTCTCCAAGGTGCAAAATATAGTACAAATAGTTTTTCTTTTGTGGTACTGTAATAAAATGAAAGAATAGCCTCTACCCAAATCATGCAGAGATTGGCCTATGCAGATGCAAACAAATGGTGCTTGATACAAATTAAAACTATTCAGATCTGTTGAATAAACAAAAGCAAAGCAAACAGTATTAAAATATACTTAATGAGTCAAAGTAACTTGATTCTTTAATGCACTTGTACTTCATCATTCTTTTAGATAAAACCTATGAAATCTGATACAATTGTAAAAATATGATTTGTGTTTCACAAATTGTATAATGCATTAAAGTTTTAGTGCTTAAACTGGTACTTTCCAGAGACAAAATAATTTGATCTACCTATCTCTCTTCTAACGGACAACTTAATCCCACAGGAGGTGGATTGCCTCCAGATTGCCCTGTCCTCTATCATTCAGCTGCCCTCCCTCCAACTCACACCCTCTTCTCTATATCTCTCCATCCATCCTTAGTCTCTCCCTCCACCTCAGTGACATACTTTCTCCTAGTCAGTCTATTCTCCATCCTCTCCAAGTCCAAACCATCTTAGTATTTCTCTTAACACTTTCAATCACATCCACATCAATACCTGTCTGTCTCTCCATGTAACTCACAGGATTCTCTCAAATAACTCATTCCCACTGCTCTCATTCTTGACTTGTGTCCCTCCAACATGGTCCAAGCTTCCCATCCCTATGTTAGAGTGGGGATTACAGTACTGCCATGCAGCAAATTTTTTACCTGAATGCTCACTTCCCTATTCCTTATCACTCCTTTCAAGGAACCAGCAACCTTGCTTTCCTGCTATATCCTTTCAAACACTTCATCCTCTAAACTTCCATCCTTACTCATTACACTACCTACATACCTGAATGAACTCATATTCTCTATTTCCTCATCATGCAGAGGTGTATCGTATGTAGGAGGACTACTGGGTCTTGGGAACAGGCTGTGAAGCCTATGCCCAGAGTCGGACTATCTATCTATTGCCAGACGCCTCAATCCCGAACGGGGTGGCCACAAACAAATCGCCTCCATGTCACTCTGTCCCCTGCCATTTCACTACCATGCTCCCAACTCACACCCCCCTCTCTCATATACCTCTCCACTCCATCCCTCCATCTCATCCTCGGCCTCCCCCTCCCTCTCGCCCCCTCCACCTCACTCACATACACTCTCCTCGTCAATCTTTCACTCTCCATTCTCTCCACATGCCCAAACCACCTTAACGTGTTTCTCCTAACGCTTCCCATCACATCCTCAACCACACCACAACGCTCCTTCACTTCCTCATTTGTTAGTCTGTCTCTCCATGTGACTCCACATGCTCCTCTCAAATAACTCATTTCCACTGCTCTCACTCTTGACTTCTGTCCTTCCAACAGGGTCCAAGCTTCACTTCCATATGTCAGAGTTGGTATCACAATACTGTCATGTAACAACTTTTTCACTTCCATGCTCACCTCCCTGTTTCTTATCACTGCTTTCAACGAACCAGCAACCTTCCTTCCCTGCTGTACCCTTTCGAGCACTTCACCCTCCAGACTTCCATCCTTACTCATCACACTGCCCAAGTACTTAAATTCACTCACATTCTCCATTTCCTTCCCATCCAATCTCACTGTACACTCACTGGCTTCACTTCTCTCGAAGACCATCACTTTACTCTTCCCCACATTCACCTTTAGATTCCGTTTCTTACACACTCTCCCAAACTCATCTACCAAGCCTTGCAGCTCCCCTTCGTCTTCACTCAACAACACAGTATCATCACCCTCCAGACTACCATCCTTACTCATCACACTGCCCAAGTACTTAAATTCACTCACATTCTCCATATCCTTCCCATCCAATCTCACTGTACACTCACTGGCTTCACTTCTCTCGAAGACATATTTAAAAAAAAAAAAAAATGCAGTATGTGACTCAGACCATATCCTTTATTGCCTGAAATAACTTACCAAACAAGGGCAAGTACTGTATGCTGCATTGCTGATTCAGTGTCCTGAAGCATTACTGTTCTAAGAGTGAATGATACAGGTTGAATTTCAGCACTACCACAAACATGGATTAGCATGGCAGATCATCTTCGAGCTATACTGTACTCTAACTGACATGTTACAACTTGCATGATGAGGAACAGCTACCAGTATTCCTATCTTGGTATGATGTATGGTCTACTGGTCTACCACTTGATATGATATATAGATAGAAATGTAAACAGAGAGAGAGAGAGAGAGAGAGAGAGAGGGAGAGAGAGAGAGAGAATCGGGATATATTTAGTAACCTAATTATCTGAAACACAACATTAATAAGCAGATGATGATGATTCAGAAAGCTTTCTTGCCTTTTTTGGTTTTCGTCTGGTCTCCAGTTCTGAGCTATCATTTGTATCTGAGGTTGAGCTCTCTACAATACATCTCTTCTTTCTAGATTTTTTATGAACTAAATTATAAGAAGAATCTGAGTCTGAATCTGAGGAATGGTCTAGCTTTTTCGTTTTAGATTTTTTCTTATGTTTAGTTTTCTTGCTCTTCTTGCTCTTCTTTCGCTTCTCACTCCTACATTGGCTTTTCTTTCTGTGCCTACTTTTCCTACTTGAATGTCTTGATTTGGAACTCCTTGTTTCCCTATGCTCTCTATTTTCCCTATGCTCTCTACGTGAGGAACTTCTAGAATCAAGAGCTGAATCTGTACTGTAAGTGCTGTCTGGGTACCATTCATCCCACGATGCACTCCTCTCAGTCTGAGTGGAAGAGGATGGAGAAGTGGAAGATGTTTCTGAGTTGTTAAAATGGATATGGTTTGTTTCTTGAGTCTGCACATCACTGATATACTTACTATGATGCTCACGCCTTATGGTTGGCTTGGAGGAACTCTTGACTTTAGACCGATGATCTTTTTTGGCTCTTGTTGATAAGGAATTACGAACTGGAGATTTTTCTCTGTGCTGCGAACTTGAACCACGGTCATTTTCCCTGGCTTTGTCACTGGAGTTTGATTTGTTGTATTTGTTTTTGTATTTAACCTTTTCATAGTTACTGTGCCTCATAACCTGCGATTCATTACCATTTGAATCACCGTCACTGTCTGAGGATATGATCCTATTTCTGTGGCTTCTACTGTGCTTCTCCTTCTTTCTTACACTTACTACAGATTCATGTCTTTCATGATGATTGTGCCATTTAAGAGATATTTCAATGGATGATGTCTGTCCAGATCCATGGCAACTGCTTGTACTGGCTGATGCTTCAAATTCTGCAGACCTTCGCTCTGAACAATAACTGTGATCACCCTCTGAGGATCTTTTATTAGATGATGAACTACCACTACTACCAGACTGGTCAATGGATGTAAAGTTATTTCGTTTCAGACTTGGTTTTTGTTTTCCTATCCTCTCTTTTTTAGTATGAGAAGTGCTTGCTCCAACCTTCCTCTTACCCTTATTACCACTAACTTTTGTCTTCCAATGGCTGCTGTTCTCTGGTGCTGACTCATCATCTGAGTCAAGATCAATAATTTCTGGAGTCGTTTGTTTCTTATTAACCTCATCAACGATAATACAAGCATCAGAATCATCACTGTCTGATGCAGCTTCCCTCTTCAGTGCAGGGTGAGTACTGGTTTCTCCATGTGTTGTTTCTGAATTTTCATCAGACCTAGATGTAGATGCTCCTTCATTCACAATGCTGAGGAAGTTCCTGGCCCGATTCAAAAGGCGTCTCATGCTGTTGACTGAAGGTGGAGGTTCAGGGTTGTGGGTAGCTGAGAGGTCTGATACTCCTATAGATTCCACTGGCTGCCACATAAACTGGTTAGCTTGTTCACTACTATCTGCGCTGGAGCCCTCATCACTGCTAATCACTACAGATCCTTCCTGAGTAAGGATTTCTTCCCTTTCAATACGCTGTGGATCAGCTGTTCCATGATTTGTACTGAGAATAGGGTTACCTCTGGCATCGACCTCCACCACTGCATCACTGTCCTCTGAGCTACTGCTACTTATATCATCAGGAAAACCAAATCTTGCTGTATACTGAGCTGCATTATCATGACCAACCATATCATATGGAGACCGAGCAAAGTGATAGAATTCATGAACAAAATGATTAGTGCGTGCCCCTAAATGTGGTAGCATTGTTCGGCGAAATTCAGGTGAATCAATAGGGTATCTTTCAATGAGATCCATGACCTCTGTCAAAACAACTCCAATTCTTGATGTCGGTAACAGCGCTGCCAATTCCCGGTTGACCCATGGAACTAGCCTGTGGGTTAGGGCTGGCTGTTCCCTGTACAGATCTGGACCACTCTGTCTGTAGCGCCCAGTGATATCAGCTATAGGCTGTACCCAAACGTTGTTCTCATAAACACTAAGTCGAAACATGGAGGAACCCCTGACATTGTATCTTGCTGATCTTCGCTCACGAGGGCCAGAAGGTATAGAATCAGGAATGGTCTGGGGTCGTCCCCCATGCAGTCGGCGAAGAGCTGCAGCTCCAGGGAAGTTTGTTGTTCTGTACCCAAAAAATCTTCGTCTCTCTGCATCAAGGAATTCTTGGAAATTAACAACACCCTGACTGCGTTCTGGTGGTTCAGGTCTTGGCACAACATATTCCTTATACTCAGTTTCAGATTTAATATCATACATAATAGTTGTAAACCTCAGTTTACACAAAGGGCAAACTGGTTTCTGTTTGGCCCATTCTTTCAAGCACACTAAACAGAAGTAGTGAAAACAAGAGTTGGTGACACATTTATCTGTGATGTGACCCAGGCAGATAGGACAAGTATCATCAGACACTGGGGAGCCATCACTTCGAGGAGACCGTGGAGTTCGAGATCCCGGAGGGCTGTCCTCTTCCTTAATACCCGAGATCTTGCTCAGCTCAGGTTTAATGCATGATGCCTCACCACCATCAGGCCTTGTCTTTGGGGGCGACATCTTGGTCATCCTGAAAGTTAAGAGAAACAATCACTGATACTGGTAACACTGTAGTTACAACTAAGACATACTCATAAACATCATATATAACTTTCAGTTCAAAAAGATCACCAATTACTACAAATTAAGCAAACCTGTAAACATCATATATGACTGCTGATAGTTAAAACTAACACATGCTCATAAACATCATATATAACTTTCAGTTCAAAAGACTACCAATTACTGTACTACAATTTATGCAAACCTGTACACATCATATATAGCTGCTAATAGTAGCAACTAAATCATGAACATCATACATAACTTTCAACATGAACATCATACATAACTTTCAGTACTATCTATCTATCAATCTATTGCCAGACACCTCACTCCCATTAGAGGTGGTCAAAAACAAATTGCCTCCATATCACCCTGTTCCCTGTCATTTCACTGCCCTTTTTCCAGCTGACACTCCCCCTCCCCAATATACCTCTCCACTCCATCCCTCCATCTCATCCCCAGTCTTCCCCTTCCCACTCTGCCCCTCCACCTCACTCATATACACTCTCCTCATTAGTCTCTTGCTGTCCATCCCCTCCACACAGCCAAACCACCTCAGTGTATTTCCCTTAATGCTTTCTATCACATTCACATCCACAGCACAATGCTTCTTCACTTCCTCATTTGTCATCTGTCTCTACATGTAACTCCACATGCTCCTCCTCTCAAACAACTCATTTCACTTTTTGACTTGTGTCCTTCCAAGAAGGACCAACCTTCACTTCCATATGTTAGAGCTGGTATCACAATACCATCAAGCAGCAACTTTTTTACTTCCATGCTCACTTCCTTATTTCTTATCACTGCTTTCAAAGAACCAGCAACCTTTCTTCCTTGTTGTACCCTTTCAAGCACTTCATCCTCCAAACTTCCATCCTTACTAGTCACACTACTCAGGTACATAAATGCGCTCACATTTTCCATTTCCTCATCATCGAACCTCACTGTACATTCAGTGACTTCATTTCTCTCGAAGACCATAACTTTACTCTTCCCTACATTCACCTTTAGATTCCGTTTCTTACATACACTCCCAATATCAACTGCAAACAACAATACAGGAAGATTCCAAATGCTACCCTCTCTCATTAGGGCCACTCCAACATCCACTGCTCTATCTTGTAGCTTTTTTATACAGTAACTCCATCCATAAGCAGACTGAACAACCATGGAGATTTGACATATTCCTGTTTCAATCCAACATTCTGACAATAAAATTCATTCAGTTCACTATTTGCATGCACTGCAGCCTTAGCACCCTCATACATACTCTTCACGGCATTCAACAACTTCCCATTTACTCCATATACTGTATTCTTAATATTTTCCACATTTCTTCTCTACCCACTCTGTCATACGCCTTCTCCAAATCCATGAGGCTGCATACAACTTCTTTCCCTTCTCTAGAAACTTTTCCACTAAAGAAAAGGTGAATATCTGATCTTAACAACCTCTTCCCTGAAAGACCTAAGGAAGAATATCTGATCTAAACAACCTCTTCCCTTCCTAAAACCTCCCTGAAAAACCTAAGGATGAATATCTGATCTAAACAACCTCTTCCCTTCCTAAAACCTCCCTGTTCTTCTCCAACTAATTCCTCTGTTATTTCCCTAACTCTGTCAATAAGTATTCTGCCATATACTTTGCCTATTACACTAAGATGACAAATGCCCTTATTATTACCGAACACTTCCTTTTCCCCACTTCCTTTGTACAGGGGAATAATTATACCTGATTTCCAATCCTCTGAGATGCTACCTTCCTCCCAGACCAATCTGCACATCTTCCATATCCATTCTACTACTATCTTTCCCCCATGCTTCAGCATTTCACCACACACTCCATCCATTCCTGGGGCTTTCGCCATTTTGACTTTCTTCATTGCTTCCACTACTTCCATCCCACAGATCTCTTTCTCCCTTCTCACCACCCTTCTTCTCCCAGTCATTCCCTAGCCACTTATACTCGCATTACCATCATTCTCTATGTTTAACAGTCATTTAAAGTGTTCTTTCCATCTACTCACTTTTTCTCCTTTCACCATGATCAGTCCACCTTTATCTTTCACTTCCCTATTAACTTTTTCATCACCCTGTCTAACTCTGCCTCCTTCCAGAACATTTTCTTACATTCCCTCAATTTTATACTCAAATTCCTTACACATTCCTCATCCACTCTCATCTTATTCTCTTACTAATCTTTTTACCTCTCTATTCCTCTCTGCATATAACTCTCTTCAGCATCTCAACTTCCTCCATGCTCTGCTTCCCATCCACTCACTATATGCTTCCTTCTTTTGCACAACAGCTTACCTCACCTCTTCATTCCTTGCACCCCCTTTTGTCTTCTCTTCACCCCACACACCACCTCACATGCTACACAGATTTCTTCTGTGAAAATCTTGCACACACCTTCCACCTCCCCCATCTGCTCCAAATCGTATTTACCCAATCGCTCTGCCTTTTTCCCATCCTCTTGCAATGTTTCTACCCTCCTTGTATGGACTGCTTCCTCCTTTCCTTCCCTCTTTCTATTCCTCCACTGCACATGAACTCTGACTTTCACTACCAAGTGGTGGTCAGAAAGTCCACTCCCTCAACCTCTGTATGCTCTTGCATCCATTACAAAGCTTCTCATTCTGTCATCCACACATACATAATCAATCACTGCCTTCTGTTCATTCAGTTCACCACCCACCCTGCTCATCACTCCCCACATCATTTTGTGTCTAACAAGGGTATTGGCTATCACCAACCCCCTCCTCACACAAATGTCCACTACAGTACAGCCATTCTCATCCACTTCTGCAGGCAAACTCCACTCACCGACTACTCCATCCACCTTCACATTCCTTACTTTTCCATTCATATCTCCAGTCAAAAACACTCTCTCATGCCTCTCAAATTTATCCATTTATGCTTCCACATTTGCCCAAAACTCTTCTTTCACTCTATTTGCACGATCTTGCATTGGCGCATACACACACACAGTCGCCCATGATTGTATTCACACTTTCAATCTTTCATACACAATCCTTGAACCAACTGATCCATTCTCTCTTATATTCTCCTTCCAACTTTTGCACACAACGATAAATACACCCTCTTTTGCCCTCTCATTCTCACCTACTCCTGCACATATACCCCATCCATACTCCCATTCTCTCACCTCTCCAATTAGTCTCTCTTAATCCACATATGTCCACTTTTGCACCATCAAGCACTTGGAAAATCTCTCTCTCTTTCATCTCATCATTTGCACCCCTTACATTCCATGCTGCAATCCATACCATGTCCTTTGTCCTGTCCTTGGTCATCACCTCTTGGTCTGTCCTAATCCGAGGCTTCTTTGTATTTTTTGTTACTCTCAATACAAGATCACCAATTACTACTGTACAACTAAAACAATCATAAACATCATACTATATGGGACAAGATTTTCAATCAAAGAATCTACAAAGAAGATGGGACAGCACAAACATAATCTGTTATCTCACTAACTGGGACCCTAACATGTATGAACAAACATATGCATGCACAAACAACTAGTAAAACACAACAGACAGTGCTAGCATCAGAGCCTCTCGGTACAGTGGTAGAGTGTGCGTCTCGCATGCTGGTGGACATGGGTTTGCCTCTCGCCAGAGTTGTAAAAACTTTAGGAAGCATTCACCGAGCCACTTACAACTTTGGTGGACATAAGGGGTGTCATGGTTGAACCAGTGTCGCATACTAGAATGCTTGCACCCAGTTGGCTTAGGCAGGCTGATTACACTTGGTTCACAGATTACACACACATTCAAAGCCACTCCAACACAACACTCACACTTACAAGCACTTCTCACCCTACATACAATCTCTGCAGAGCACCACATGTTGGTGGGGTGGAGATACAAATACACTGATAGACACAGACATAGACAGATGTATTTTCTGCGTAAACAAAAGCCTGGAACAATGCCATGTTGGAGTGTATGGCGACCTCAATAAAACACTATATGACTGTGTAATGCTTTCATGTAAACATTTACTATTTTGTAACTTAATTATCTGTAGGATTTGCTTGATTTTTTAGTTACTCTAATACAGTAAACTCTCAATTATCCACTGCCACAATATCTGGCCCACCGCAATATCCAGCGCTGGTAGCTCAGCTCTATTAAAGCAATATCTGGCACAGAAATGGGAAGTACCTTGCAGTTCTATGCAATATTTGGCGGCGAGTCATATCAACCGGCTTGTGAGCAGCACCTGGGAAAACCCCGCAGTGTACCAGCCAATGAGAAAGCCTGCAACCCGCCAGCCAATCAGAATTCGTTGTGGGAATCGCTCACCCGGTGCACTGACCCTACCGTCACTCTCTCATTCTCTTATGGATCTCGCTTAATGAAGACATACCTATGCGCTCTACTCTTGTGAGCATGCGATGGCAAAACCCTAGTGCTAAGACGTACTCTGTGGCTTCCTATGCCTTGCATGTTGTTGCTGCAAAGCTTGTGGCCTCTCAGTTCTTCGCTTCCTAGTGCTCTACTGTGATTCCGAAATTACTGTAAACGTACTTACTGCCACTAGACAACACGGGATTAAGTTCACTGTACTGTACTGCATGGTGTACAACTACACCCTCTATTGATGCCATCACTAGGTGAGTACATACTACACCATGTACTGTATTAAAACTGTATTGTATTTTACGTTTAATTTTCATCTTTTACTCACAGGAAAGTTTTTAGGATAGCGGGCTGAAAAAAGCAAGACAAATAAATACATTGAAAAAAAGGTATGCTCTTCATCGGTGGAAAATGTGTGATGCCCATACGGTTTTCTACCTAATAAACCAACTCTAACTACTAACGAGCTTGCAATATCTTACAGTATCTTGGCAAGTCCACTTTGATCAATATTACTCATAAAAACATAAAATAGACTAAAGAAATCAAACTTGAGCATTTATTGGTGATCTGATGATTTGGAATGCAGTGTTGTATAGTAGAATTATCACAACTATCTTGCTCACAGTTTTGTATATGGCTGCGGCCCTCCAATTTATTCCTCACCTGACTGCTGTCACTTCACTCCTCACTTGCCACTCGGCTGGTTTGCTGATAATACAGTAAATACGTATGAGCTTCATGCACAGTAATTTCATCAAATAAAGCAAAGTTTCAGTTCTACCAGCTATATTTTATCTTCTCTGCTAGTGTATATGCATTCTAAGATGATGTATAAATTTATCTTAGAATACACTTGCACTGGCAGAGAAGATAAAATATAGCTGACAGAAATGAAGGTTTGCTTATGGGATAAAATTACTGCACTTGCAATTCATACATATTTACTGTATTATTTGCAAAACAGCTGAGTGGCGAGTGAGGGGTGGAGTGATGGTAGTCAATATATTGGTGAGCCGCGACCATATACACAACTGTGAGCAAGGAGGTCGTGATAATTTTTACTGTACAGCAATACTTTCCTAACCATCAGTTCACAAATAAATGCTCAAGATGTATTTATTTTGTTTATTTTTCCATGCAATTCGTATGTATTTACCATCTGTCTATCTATCAATCTATAGCCAGACACCATAATCCTGTATGGGGTGACCATTTATCTCTGAGTTGTTGTTTTATGGGGAGGGGCACTAACCCCCCACCAACCCAATTGCTGATATGCAGGGAACACGTATGGGCTGGTTATATGGTTACCACTCAGCGTTGTGAATGGTTCCTGGTTTATGGGAAACCATTTGGCTTGTCACTCAATGTAAAGCAACCTGAAAAGGAAAGAGGAGTAAAAAAAAAAAAGGTGACCGGAAAGATGGGAGAAATACGAAGGGAGGAGGGCAGACACACAAAAAGAATGATAAAGGTGATGGAAGAAGTAGGCAGCACTACATCAAGGGAGTGGCTGATGGTCCCCACCACTAATAGCTGAGAGGCATGTGAAGGGTGAGGGTGGAGTGATGGCACTCAAGTGAGGAATAAATTGGTGGGCTGTGGCCAAATACAAACCTGTGAGTGAGGGAGTGGTGATGATTCTAGTGTACAACACTTCTTTCCTAATCATCAGTTCACGAATACATGCTCAAGATTGATTTACTACTTTATGTTTCATGCAATCCATACGTATTTACTGTATTATCTGCAATATGGCTGACCGGCAAGTGAAAGGGTGTAAAGTGAGGAAAATTGGCAGGCTGCAGCTGTATACACAACTGTGAGCAAGGAAGTGGTGATAATTCTACTGTAGCTACATCATTTCATTCTATATCATCAGTTCACCAATAAACGCTCAAGATTTATTTCCGTAGTTTATTTTTCCATGTTTTATGAATAAAATAACAAATAATGTTTACCAAAATGAACTTACCATGTGCATTATGCACTACTGCAAGACACTGCAATCATGTGTATTACATTTATGGGGTGTGTTTAAGAGGAGGTTGTTTCAAATGGAACTGTGTGTGGCCTTGGATACAAGTGGTATTGTACATACAGTAATCCCTCATTTATTCAGACATAAAAGAGCCAAAGGCATGTCCGGATAGTGGCAATATCCGGATAGTGAACACTATTCCCTTACCACACCCAGACCCTACCTATATCCACCTCCAACCTATACCTAACTTATTTGTACAGTACCTATGCTTACTTTGGTAGTGTTTTCCCATCATTCAGGCATATTTAGACATCAAAACACACAGAGGGATATCCAAAGTAATACTAAACACCAAGAAAACCATGCAGACAAACCAATGAAAACCAAAAAAAATACCCTACTGAGTACCTAAATACTATTGTATGTACAGTTGCTGCCCCTCCTTTTTGGCAGTGTTTTCTGGTCATTCTGCCATATTTTGACATCGAAACATACACAGGATTATCTAAAATAATATTTAACACCAAGAAAACCATGAAAAAAAAAGTGAAAACCAAAAAACACCCTACCTATACACCATTGTATGTAGTACAATACCCCTCCTAATTTTGGCACTGTTTCCAGGTCAGTCTGGCACATTTAGACATCTAAACACACATAGGAATATCCAAAGTAATGCTAAACACCAAGAAAACCATGCAAAAAAAAACACTGAAAACCAAAAAAACACCCCATCTATACATGACTGTATATACAGTATCAATCCTAATTATGGCACTGTTTTCAGTTCAATTTGCCATATTTAGACATTAAAACACACATATAAATATCCAAAGTAATGCTAAACACCAAGAAAACCATTTAAAAAAAACACTGAAAACCAAAAAACACAACCTATACACAACTGTATATACAGTATATAAAAAATGGAAAATTGAAATAAAGGAGCAGGACATATATGACAATAGATTCTCCTCAGTTATTCTCTTCAGGGCCAGGATCAACAGTCTACCGCTAAACACAAGAAGACGACACATGGGAGAAAGAATAGAGTGTGAGCTGTGTGGGACACCAGAGAACCCGGAACACCTATTACTATTTTGCCTGATGTATGGTGAAGAAAGAAGAGCTATTATTGAACTGCAACAACCATATGAAGAAGATATAGAAGACATTATTGGGAAATCTCTGTTTACTGGGGAAAATATGGAAGCAAAAAAGAAAGGACTGAACAAGATATGGAAAAAGAGAGAGCAAAAGATAGAGGAACTGAGAGGGGGAACACCAGGGCATAAAACTGGCTTTATATTGAAAACCAAAGGTTTAGTATATAATCTAAGAGAACCCAGACCACAAAGCACCGCAGAATAAAGTAGAAGTAAAAATAAAAGAAGAAAGGGAATGCCGATGGAAAGGCTTTACTCCCGTCTCACAATGGGGAGGCGATGGCTGAATCAGTAGAGAGGCGGCCTGCAGTCCTAATGGACCCAGGATCGAATCCCGGCTGGGGCAGGGAACAGTTTAAGGATTTGAATTTCCTAAAAGCAGACTTTCCTGATCTACCAGATGACCCGCCGACATGTCGTAAAAATACCCCCGCTAATACCAGTACACCAGTCCCGTATTAGACAGCCCTATCATGTATTCAATATGGACGGTGGGTGTTAGAGCCGAAGCGGTGACATGTAGAGGTGTTGGGTATGAAGGAGGACTGATGGGCCTTGATAGCAGGCTGTGAAGCCTACGTCCAGAGTCGGACACATTAAAAAAAAAAAAAAATGAACTGAACCTCAACTGCATATGACAGCCAGCTTTCTAACATAAAAAATATGTGTTAAGAACGTTAAATATGGCTGGCTACTGGCAGAAGTCAGCAGAGACCCCGAGGTAAAAAAATATAAAATTTTCACATTAAATACTGTATATACTTCCGAAAACAAATTTATAGTGGAACAGATTCAAAATAATGTCGTCTACAACATGGTTGTGTCAGATTTCCTGGGTCGAGTGATGTCAGTTACTGATAAATGAACAATTAGAAAAAAAAAAAAAAAGGCATTCGCAATATAAAGAATACAATCATAAAGATGTCAACTGGTTTCGTATTTCTGCTGCTTACAGTAAGACATTTCTTTACGTAACGATGTACTACCTTGACCATAATATACTTATACAACCTTAAACTATGAACTTCACATGGGCAAAAAATTGATACTAATGTTTACTGCCTAACAAAGTACTGAAAATTAACAATTCTCTGCCCATCCTTGTTAACATTCCCCATATTACAAATCTGCAGGCCTTCTTTTTTTTCTTTTTTTCTTTTTTAAAGTAAACTGTTCCTGTTGAAGTACAAAATCTTGCATATTTCTGTCCACTTACTAATAATACACTCTCAAATATCTGATAGGTCCATGATTAAGCCAAAAACTCGCAAAAAGAAACCATGAAGTCCACTGTTTACGAAATGGCTTTACAAAGTGAAGGTTCACCTTAACTTTTTCTCGGCAATGAAGTACATATTTAAACATATATTATACTAAGTATTGATTTATATTGAAAATAGTCTATTTTTATTCGTAAAACTTTATGTACGTTTTGCAGGGACTTGCATTAAATGCAGGCGGCAAATCAATAGTGAATGCCGAATTGTACCTCGCGGCGCTTAAGGAGGCGCCGTTGGAAAGCTTCACATAATCATCATTATCATCATTGCCAGAATTTGTTGTCGTTGAGGTTTCCACTGCTCTTATTATATGACAGGATAGGGATGATAATTAAAAAAAAAAAAAAAGTTGCATACATATGACTAAACATTGCTTAAAAACACAGACACACACACAGACGCACACATTAAATCAGAAATTTTAGACAGTGGACAGTACCACTTACGCTGTTTGCTTTTAGTGAGATATTGGTAACTCTGTTGAGCCCTTGAGCAAAATATTTTGAAAACCGACCATCCTGGGAATTTTCATTTGTCATCAGTAAGAATGTCAGGCGATTGCAATGGTCTGGTGAGTGAACGAGGAGAAGGCCCTAGAGTAAGAGCACTGAAAGAAGCGCTAAACCAGGCAACTGGTCGAATTCTAGAAGGATGGAAAGTATCTTTATTTGCAAAGTAAGTTCCCTCCAAACTTTCAAACTTTTAACATTTATTAATCCTGACAGATTCATGATGGATTAGTGATTTTCCAACCATATTCATCAGTTACATTCAACTTAGGAGAGACATCAGAATGAAGTGGCTGATTATAAGTTACTGAAGCCATCATTAACACTGAAGTTACTCCTTCACAAGATCTCAGAGCCAAATAAATTTGTGTAGATGTAGCAAAAGAGAAGCAATAAAGAATAGCACTGACCCAGATTTTAAGTTTTCATTGATTCATTATAGCCTTCTTTACATTGAAAACACTGCCTAGATTATGTATTTAATTCACCTTTTTCCCTGATCAGGACCCTTTCAGTTTTGAAAGGGTATTAACAATGTCACTGTTGAAAGATATCTCACAGATAAGTCATTTGGCAAGGGAGATAAATATAAAATTTGATTAAAATATAATAACAGTCATGTGGTATTTCCAAATTACAAACAGTATTGGAATCAAGTGTTGACAGGATGCTCTGTCTGTGCCTGTCCTCCTCTCTTCCTATTTCTCCCATCTTTCCTGTCACTTCTTATTGCTTTTCTTTCCTTAACAAGTGGCTTTACATTGAGTGACAAGCCAAATAGTTTCCTGTAAACCAAGAAACCATTTACAACGCTGGGTGGTAACCATATAACCAAACCATATGTGCTCCCTACGTGTCAACAAGTGGGTTGGTGGAGGGTTAGGTTCCCTCCCCGTAATACAAATAACTCAGAGTCAAATGGCCACCCCTTACGGGATTATGGCGTCTGGCAATAGATAGATAGATAGATAGACAAACAGTATTGGAATCAAGTGTTGACAGGATGCTCTGTTATTTTAGCTTAGTAATCCTTAAGGAGACAGGACCAGCCCTTTAAAAAAAAATAATAATTATAATGATCTGATTCAGTGACTGTAAATGTGTAAAAAAGTTCATTTTTGAGTATAAAGTTGATCCATCAATTAGCAAGGAAAATTTGATTACATAAGGGATAAGTTAGGTTAGGATAAGTTTGGCAAGAGGTTAGGTTAGGATAAGTTTGATTAGATTAGCATAATATTGGTTAGGCATCCACTTCTGTTTATTGTTTTTAAATTGTGTATCCATGGAGGATGTGCATATGGTGTGAGGAATGCGGAAGGGGAAAGAATACTCGAGTTTGGGGAGGCTATGGACATGATTGTGTGCAACACACATTTTAGGAAAAGAATCAGCCAGTGGTAGGTGGTGGCGACCATCATCCGCTCACTTGATGTAGTGCTGCCTACTTCTTCCTTAGCCTTTATCATTCTTTTTCTGTGCCTGCCCTCCTCTCTTCCTATTTCTCCCATCTTTCCAGTCACTTCTTATTGCTTTTCTTTCTTTTACAGGTGGCTTTTCATTGAGTGACAAGCCAAATGGTTTCCTGTAAGCCAAGAAACCATTTACAACGCTGGGTGGTAACCATATAACCAAACCATACGTGCTCCCTACGTGTCAACAAGTGGGTTGGTGGAGGGTTAGTGCCCCTCCCTGTAAAACAAATACAGTAACTCAAAGTCAAATGGCCACCCCTTGCGGGATTATGGCGTCTGGCGGTAGATAGTAGATAGGTAGAATCAGCCAGTTGATTACGTACGAGTCCGGGGGAAATAGTAGTCAGATAGATTATTTTCTGGTCAGGAGGGTTGATAGGAGATTAGTGAGGAATGTTAAAGTTATAGGAAGCGAGGAGTGTGTGCAGCAGCACAAACTGTTGATTTGTGACATGGTGCTTAAGGAACAAGTGATGAGAAGGAGGACATATGTACCTAGGAGGAAAATATGGAAGCTGGGAAACCAATCAGTAAGGGATGCCTTTTATAATGAGATGAGGAGAGTGGTGGCTGAACAGGAAGCCATAGATAGAGGCGTTAATGAACTGTATAGAACCCTTAAGAACAACCTCTTGAGAGTTACCGATGCAATATTCGGTTGGACAAGAGGCCCACCAAGACATAAAGTAACTTGGTGGTGGGATGAGGGTGTAGAAGCTGCAGTTAAGGAGAAGAGAAGGCTTTTCCGGGAATGGAAGAATGGTGGTAACAGGGAGGAGTACTTGACTGCCAAGTGCAGGACTAGAAAAGAGGTATACAGGGTGAAGTCTGAGTCACAGAGACTTTTACTTGATAATCTAAATCATGGAGAAAGGAAAAATATGATTTTTAGGGTGACAAATAAGGTGAAGAGGGATAATCGGGACATTGTAGGTGAGCAGTGTGTGAAGAATGACGATGGAAGGGTAGTGGTGAACAGTGAGGATATTAAAGATGCATGGAGAGAGCATTATAGCCGGTTGTTGAATGAGGAGTTTGATTGGGATAGAGAAGGTTTGGAGCCAGCTGATCCAGTGTTTGGCCCTTGGCCTTTGATTGACGCTGCTACTGTGAGTTGGGCATAGGCAGGATGCGGGTGAGGAAGGCGGCAGGTGTGTCTGGGTTGACTGCCGAAATGTTGAAGGCCTCAGGAGATATTGGGGTGAGGTTAGTCACTGACCTGATAAATATGATTATATATGAGTGTGTTGTCCCAGATGATTGGCTGAAGAGTGTAACTGTAAATGTGTACAAAGGAAAGGGTGATGCGCTGGAAAGGGGAAATTACAGAGGTATAAAGCTCTTAGAGCAGATAATGTAAGTAATGGAGAGAGTTCTAGAAGGTATGATTAGAGAAAGAGTGAATATCAATGCGATGCAGTTTGGGTTTATGCCAGGCAGGGGGACCACTGATGCCATATTCATTGTTCAACAGCTTCAGGAAAAATATATTGGCAAGAAAAGGGAATTGAATTTTGTTTTTGTTGATTTGGAAAAGGCCTTTGACACCCTAGAGAGGTGGTGAAGTGGGCAATGAGAAAGCTAGGGTTGGAAGAGTGGTTGGTTAGGGTGGTTATGGCCATGTACATGGGTGCTCGCACCCAGGTAAGAGTGAATGGAGCTTTGAGTGATGAGTTTTCCATGAATGTTGGTGTGCATCAGGGGTCAGTTTTGAGTCCCTTGTTGTTTTATCATGGTGCTTGAAGCCCTTTCACGTGACTTTTGAGATGGACTCCCATGGGAAATGTTGTATGCTGATGATTTGGTGTTGAATGCAGAGAATGAAAAGGAGGCGGAGGAAAGATTTAAGAAGTGGAGAGATGGTATGGGGTACAAGGGCTTAAGGGTATATGCAGATAAAACAAAAGTGATGATATCGAAGGTTGGTGGGGGTACAATCAGAGGAGAGGGAGAGTGGCCATGTGCAGTTTGCCACAAGGGTGTGGGAAGTAATTCCATCGTGTGTAGTGTTTGTGATAAATGGGTGCACAAGAGATGTAGTGGTATTAGAGGTAGACTGCGAGATGATGCTGATTTCATGTGTGCGGTGTGTCGGAGAGAGCAGGTGGAGATTGTTAGGCTTGAGAGGGTTGAACTTGTAGGTGAGTCTCTTGAGTGTGTGGAGGAGTTTCGTTATTTGGGAGACATGTTATGTGCCAGAGGTGGGGCTGAAGTTAGCTCGGTTACTAGGGTGAGAAGTTGTTGGAAGAAGTTCAGGGAGCTGTTGCCTCTCCTGACATTGAGAGGACTCTTCTTATGTGCTAATGGGTCTTTGTATGCAGCATGTGTTAGGAGTGTGATGCTGTTTGGTAGTGAGACCTGGGCAGTAAAGGAAGAGGATATTCGCAGGTTTAAACGTACGGAAATGACAATGATTAGGTGGATGTGCAGTGCATCCCTGCATGCAAGGCCTGGGGGGGCTGGGTTTACGATAGAAGAGTTGAGAGGTAGGATGGGACTGGAGTGTATTGGTGTTGTGATGAGGAGAGGTAAGCTGAGGTGGTTTGGACATGTGGAGAGGATGGGGGATAATAATTGGGTACAGAGGGTGAGAGGTGTTAATATTGGGGGAGGGGTTGGGAGGGGTAGACCGAGAAAGACATGGGACGAGGTCATTAAGTGTGACTTAAGGGTTAAGGGACTGAACAGGGAGGCTGCCAGGGATCGAGCAGCATGGAGAGCCGCCATTAGGTGACCAAGGCCGACGCATGCAAGCATGTTGGAGCCTTCAAAAATGAAATGAAACGAAACAAATTATGTCATGTCCAGTCTATGTGACTGGCGGTATGCATGCTGTTGGCGGCTTTCTTTGATGTCACAGAGCAAGTACTGTATGTTTTGTTTGTTCTCTTTTGCTAAAAAATTGAATGCCAGTTGCCAGTAGTTTATCTACTACTAAAATTGTTTTTCTTAAAAATGTGTGTTTATAAGAAAACAGCATGAATCACTGCATAACATACCTTGCTTTTTCCAAATTTGAATGAACCACACCATTTTTCTTTTCTTTCTTTCTTTTTTTCTTATTTTAACTGAATTAGGGCTCAAATGGCAGAAGTACCTTTCACTGTTAGTGGCTCTTAAACCACAGCCTACATCTTAAACTGGTGTGATAATATTTCCAGCAGTTAAAATTTATGCAGTGGTCTCTCAAATCCCTTTTTTTTCTTTTTTTTCTTTTTTTTTTGGCCTTATGTTCACCTCTTGCTGTATGGAAGGATTTGCCTTCATGTTGAGAAGGTAATTAACACTGAAGTCATGATTTTTTTTTTTTATGCAAGGAAGAAGGAACCAAAGACCATGGGCCTGCAAACTGTTCCTTCCAAGAAAAAAACAAAGACAGTACAAAAGAAAGCCTAATTCAAGATCTGTTCATTTCGAGGTGCCTGGACACACTTCGTTTGAAAGACTGGAGATCATAGGAAGTAGGAAATACAGACAGAGGAAGACAGTTCCAGAGTTGACCAGTTGCATAAATGAAGGACTGAGAGTAATAGTTAACTCTTGCATTAGAGAGTTGGACAGAAAAGGGATGAGTTTGTTGCTAGATGGGTGCTACTTGCCTGTCGTAGAGGTGGAGGGATGCAAGCAGACAGAGGAGCAGTGGCCAATGAGGTAGCGATAGAAAAGAGATAAAGATGCAACACTGCGGAGAGGGGACAGAGGTTGAAGGGAGCCAGTAACAGGAGTAGAGTTAATGAGACAAAAAGCCTTTGACTCCACCCTATTTGTGGGGACGAATAAAACCTGTGTATAAAAGTCAACAGCTGTGCAGAGGAAATAAAAACTGATGAGGCAGAAATACTGGAAAGGTGGAAGAGGTACTTTGAGGAACTGTTAAATGAAGAAAATAATTATGAGATAGAAGAGATGGGAAAGGTTGAAGGGCCAGTTGCAATGATAACGGAAGTTGAAGTGGAGATAGTCTTGAGGAAATGAAGGCCGGGAAAGCTCAAGGCCCAACAGCTATAGCAGCTGATCTGATAAAAAAGGCTGGAAGTACTGGTGTAAAAGAATTGACAAGGATTTTTAATAACATCTTAGTAGGAGGACAGCCACCTGAGGACTGGAGAGATAGCTGGACAACACCCATTTATAAAGGCAAAGGAGATGCCCTACTGTGTGGAAAGTACCGAGGAGTCAGACTGTTGGAGCATGGAATGAAGATATTCGAAAAGGTTCTGGAAGGAAGGCTGAAGCAGATAGTGAAGATAGATAACCGACAGTTTGGATTTTGTTCAGGTAAATCCACAATAGATGCAATATTCATCATGAGACAGTTGCAGGAGAAGTTTCGACAGAGGAGGAATTGCTTGTACCATGTGTTTGTGGACTTGGAAAAAGCTTTTGATAGAGTACCAAGGAGAGTTATAGAGTGGGCCTTGAGAAGCCAGAATTTGCCTGAGAGACTCATTGCAGCTGTCATGTCTCTCTATATTGATACAAGATCAAAAGTCAAGACAATATCAGGAACATCAGGAAATTTTGGAATAGGAGTTGAGTTACATCAAGGGTCAGCACTCAGTCCATTGCTGTTTAACATAGTAATGGAGGAGGCAACACAGGAATGTAGGGGGGAAGGCCCATGGGAATTGCTGTATGCTGATGACCTAGTGCTGACAGCAGAGACTAAGGAAGAAGTGGTGGAAATGCTTAATAGATGGAAAAATGGAATGGAGAAGTGGGACATGAAAATAAATATGGATAAGACAGAGGTGATGGTGACAGGCAAGAAACCAGTAGAAAGAATTCAGTCAGAAAAATGGCCATGTGGATGCTGTGGCAGAGGAGTAGGAGTGAACTCAGTGTTGTGGACAGAGTGTAATAAGTGGTGCCGTAAAAGGTGTTCAGGTCTGCAGAATTTGAGAGGAGTGCAAAATTTCCACTGCTCAGCCTGCATAAGAAGAGAGGCGGATGAAGCAGAGGATGCGCTAGAGGTGAATGGGGGCACACTACAGGAAGTGCAGCAGTTCTGCTATCTAGGAGATATATTGGACTGCGAAGCAAGGGTGGAGAGATCAGTCAGAACAAGAGTGGTGTCAGCATGGTTAAAGTGGAAGGAAATAGCTAGCCTACTGGTCAACAAACACATACCACTGAGACACAGAAGTGAAATATATGAGGCCCTCATTAGACCAGTATTGATAAATGGTGCTGAAACATGAGCTTTGACAGATAAGACTGATGAATGTTCTGGGGAGTACTGATCGTAGAATGTTAAGATAGCCTACATGGCGGGAGTGAGATGGGAGGACAGAGTTTTGAGTGAGGAGGTAGCCAGAAGATGTGGGGTGAAGGATCTCGATATCATCTTGAGACAGAAGCAGCTTAGATGGTTTGGTCACGTGACGAGGAGTGAGGAAGGAAGCTGTGTGAGAATAACAGTGGAACTGGAAGTGGTGGGACATCAACTGCCAGGAAGACCTAAGAAGACCTGGAAAAGTGTTGTAATGCAAGATATAGAAAGACTGGGTATTGGGGAAGATTTAATCCAGGATAGGAAGCAGTGGAGAAAAGCCATTGCACGTCCAACCCCAGTTTGAATAAGGGAACAGAAGGACGAAAAATGAAGACGATGAACTGTGCAGGGGTAAAGAAGGTTTGGAGTCAGCTTAGCACACCTAATCTTTTGGAAGCAGATTTCACAAGAGATGTAATATGTTCTTTCCAAGATAAATCCTGAGTGAATGAAACCCCAAGCATGTTCAAAGATGATGCAGGATTGATAGGTGTATGAACTGAGTCTTTGATGCATTAAAAACCACAAGATTATTTTACCCCAGTCAGATATATGAGCCAAGTCAGACATTAGGTGTGCCATAGCTTCATCCCTTGTTTGTTGAAGTAACTGCTGAGATGGACGTTGCGGGAACCGAATGGAAAGGTGAAGGGTGGAATCATCAGCATATGAGTGGATAGGGTTAGACGTACAGCTTAGAAGGTCATTGATGGATAAAAGGAAGTGATTTGGTGATAGGACAGAGCTCTGAGGAGCACCACTGTTGATAGATCTAGGAGAAGAACGATGACCATCTACAACAGCGGCTGCAGAATGACCAGAAAGGAAGTTAGAGATGAAGGCACAGATAGAAGGATAGAAACCGTATGAGGGCAGTTTGGAAATTAAAGATTTATGCCAGACTCGATCGAAAGCCTTTGAGATGTCAAGCGCAATGGCAATGCTTTCGCCAAAGCCCCAAAAGGAGGATGACCAGGAGTCTGAAAGGTAGGTGAGAAAATCGCCATTGGAGCATCCCTGGCGGAACCTATACTGACAGTGAGAAAGAAGGTTGTGATAGGAAAGATGCTTTAAAATTTTTCTGTTAAGAATAGACTCGAATACTTCTGAAACACAGGATGTTAAGGCAATTGGACGATAGTTAGAGGGTTGGAAATGGTCACCCTTCTTTGGGACTGGCTGAATGAGAAGGAAAGGTACAAGTTGACAGACAAAGGCGGAAGAGTTTACCTATGTAGGGTGTAAGCACAGAAGCACAGTTCTTGAGGACAACGGGAGGGACTCCATCAGGCCCATATGCCTTGTTAGTTATTAAGGCAAGTGATGGCAGAAAATACATCAGCTGAAGAAATTTTAATGTCAGCCATGATGAAGTCAGAGGGGGGATGTGATGGAGGAACAGCACCTGAATCGTCTAAGGTGGAATTGGAGGAGAAAGTGTGAGCAAAGAGATCCGCTTTATCAATAGAATAAATAGCTACAGAGCCATCAGAGTAGAGAAGAGGAGGGACGAATGATGAGGTAAAGTTGTTAGAAAGGTTTTTGGCAAGGTGCCAGAAGGAGTGGGAAGAATTCGAGTTGGAGAGTTTAGAACATTTAGTGCGGATGAAATTATCTTTAGCAGAGCGAAGAACAGACTTAGCACGGTTCCGGGCTGAAACATAAGAAAGATGTGATTCAGGTTTGGGTTGGCTCTGGTACCTTTTATAGGCCCTCTCCTTGTTGCGGACAGCATTAGAACAAGCGTGATTAAACCAAGGCTTTCTTGCATTAGACAAATGATATGAGAAAGGAATGTACTGTAAGCTTCCATGCCCGAGAGAATAACCTCCGTAATGCATAAGGCACATGCAGATGGCTCCTGGCCATGGAAGCAATAATCATTCCAGGGATAATCAAAGAAGTACTGCCTGAGGGCCTCCCAATCCACAGCTCCAAATTGCCACAGACGACGTTTCTTTGGAGGGTCCACAGGCCGCACCTGAGCGATAGGACAGGTTAAGGTAATAAGATTATGATCGGAGGAGCCCAATGGAGAGAAAAGATTAACAGTATAAGCAGAAGGATTAGTTGTAAGGAAGAGGTCAAGCCAGAGAGTAGAGAAATCAGAGGAACCAAGTTCAGGAACATGAGAGCAAGATAGATCATTGCGTTCATATACACAACAGCCACCTTTGGCTTTGAAATGAGTATAGAGAAAGTAGGAGGAAACAGAAAAGGGTTTTCTGTCAGTTGCTTCAGACAGCTGAGTCTGTTAAGAAGAGGTGAGGTTAAGTGAGTCAGACAGTGGTATCAGGCATGTTGAGTCATCACCGGGAGAGGGCAGATGGTGGGGACATTTATGGTCCCCCCCCCCTGGGGACTCCAAGGCATGATTAGAAAATGTCATTTTTCTTTAATTTTGAAAAGGTAGTGTAGTGTGTACTGTGCGTGCAGAATGGTGTAGACACATAGAACTTGTATTGGAGAGCATGCTGGCCTACTCTTCGTGTAACTGAAACACTGAAAAAGTTCAGCAAAGGGAGATGGTCAGTAACTAGTCTCAAGGGCTGATGAAACAGGAGCTCCAGCTCTCCCTGTCATCAGCTTTCCATCCACCTTGGGAGTACTGCCCTGCTTGACTGGTGCTACAGTCTAATCCTACGCAGGCTCTGACAGAATTTCAATTTTTTTCATACCATAATTTAACAAGACATGTAGGAATTGAGAGCTTCTGATATGTACAAGGATGAATTTCAACAAGAAAATAAGGCGTGTTATACAGGAAAAGTTAAAATAATTGGTGAAGAAGTGACTGGAATGTCCATCCTCAGATATGTTACCCGGATATTATTATCTGATATTCTCAGCAAGCCCTTAAATAGCCAATGATCTCACAAGTTATATAAGTCTTGATGCTTGCAGTCTGATGGCTTTGGATGTGTTAGACATATAATGTCACAATCAGTTACAGTACTGGGAAACTTGTCATGAAAGCAGTGGTAAGTTAGCATTTTTACCAGTTGTTAATTGAACGACCATATGCTTAAACGACAACATGTGTACTCCATAAGTTTGGAGAATGATGTACAAGAAGAGTATTCTCGCATGTGTGCTCTCCTAACTACAGTAGCTTTCTTTTTGGTTCAGCAGAGCAGGCCATAAGTGTCTCCTCTCCTCACTCAGTTTTAGTGTTTTCTCCCTGATCTTGAACATCCTCAGCAACGTGTAGTTTTCTTAGGTGTTTCTCTCTATCATGTCCTTCATAACACCATGGACACTGCAAGAACTTACCATTTTGCCAGCTTCACATGCCTTTTTACATCATACATGATGGAGAATATCATACATGATGGAGAATATCAGGTTTGAATACTGTATGTCACGTAAAAATCCTGTTTGCTGTAACAGCAAATGTTTTTCCTAATCTGAGGTGGGATTGTTAGATATATTTACAGTCAGTTCCCTGTCATAACGTAGATCAGTTTTTGCATGAAGAACTAGAGACATAGGAAGGCTCTGAACTCTCGTTTTCTTGTCCTTATGCAAAGGCTCTTTGTGTGTGTGTGTGTGAGTGTGTGTGTGTAAGGAAGAAGGAACCAAGGGCCAGGAGCCCACAAGATTGTTCCCTCCAAGAAAAACAAAAACAAGATAACAGAGTGCCAAATTCAATATTTATTACTCTTGTTACATCAGTGTTATAAAATGTGATTTTAAAATTACAACCAAGGCAGTAGTAGGTGTAAAAGATACACATTCTCCATGAACAGAATTGTAGCAGAAAAAATTTAATTTTAAAATTTTCCATGTAACTAGTATTTTGATGTAGCCTTGTCTCGCAGGTGTTTTCCAACTTTAGCCAAAGAAAACGAAGCTGTCATGGAAGCAGTTCGAGGGTCTGTAGTGAAAGCAGTACAAGCAGCTATATATGAAGACTTAGAAGCCATTCTTGTTGAGGATGTGACCAAACCTCTGGAGGAGCTAAGTGCAGTTGTGAAGAACAGCTCTGGGCCCAAAGACAAAGCTGCATGGAGGCCTCCCGGTGACCCTGTTTGTCATATGAGAGCCCATGATGCAAAGGTCAGTGCAAACATTCAGAGAAGTTACAGTCAGTCCCTCATTATATGTTAGGCATGCTCCAAAATTTCACAACTCTCCTTCCATACAACTGGTACTGGTGCTGTAAGCTGCCCACGGGGACTGACATTTCTGCTTCATTGTATTGGCAGCACTGTAGCTTTAATATGTGTTTTAAAAATCCTTTTTGTGTAATATACTGAGGCATTAATAGCAAAATAGAACATAAAAAGACAGTTTATACTGTATAATGAGGACCTAATGTACCTTATTGTAATACTTGCTTATTTGCCCTTCATATGGGATGGCAAATGAGTGTAAGAATTGAAGTGTGAATAACAGTACAGTAAAACCTTGATATATCGGGCTCCACTACACCGGAAGTTGCTTTTATCGGAGTCCAAGAGCTGACCAGACTAATGTCTGATTTTTCGGAAAAAAATCCAAAAAAATGCAACCAGTCCAGACCGGAGAAAGTACCGGTAGGAGAAAGTACTCCGTGTCAGAGTATTGTCCACGCGGTTTGTGTGGTCATGTATTGGTTAGTGGCGGGCTGACAGCATCACTACTTACCTCAGTGTTACCAACTGTCTGGTAATTCAGCCTTATTTCCTGTTCTGTGGGGCAGTAGGTTAATTTTACAAACTCTTTGCAAAATATAGGGTAATTACAAAATTTTTTTATGAGTGATACGTATTTTGCAGCAAAAGATAAATAATATATGGAAAGGGAATATGCTAAAAAAAAAAAATTAATAAAAAGGGGAGGGATTATGATTATGGCATTTAGAATTTAGCTGTTATGTTTGGTGGTTCAGTTAAGTTAAAAATAGATTAGGATAGGGTAGGTTAATACTGTTACAATTTAGCTTAAATGACTAAAATTTAGCAATAATGTGTGGTTTTAGAAAAGGGCAAGAAGTTGTATGCAGCCTTCATGGATCTGGAGAAAGCATATGACAGGGTGGATAGACAAGGTTTGTGGAAGGTATTAAGAATATATGGAGTGGATGGGAAGTTGTTGAAGGCCGTGAAGAATATGTATGAGGGTGCTAAGGCTGCAGTGCATGTGGATGGCAAACTGAGTGAATCTTTCCATTTGAAGGTTGGATTGAAACAAGGATGTGTCATGTCTCCATGGTTGTTCAATCTGTATATGGATGGGGTTATAAAAGAGATACAAGGTCGGGCAGTGGATGTTGGAGTGGCCCTAGTGAGAGAGGGCAGTGTTTGGAAACTCCCTGTACTGTTGTTTGAAGATGATACCGTGTTGTTGAGTGAAAACGAAGGGGAACTGCAAGGCTTGGTAGATGAGTTTGGGAGAGTGTGTAAGAAACGGAATCTAAAGGTGAATGTGGGGAAGAGTAAAGTGATAGTCTTCGAGAGAAGTGAAGCCAGTGAGTGTACAGTGAGATTGGATGGGAAGGAAATGGAGAATGTGAGTGAATTTAAGTACTTGGGCAGTGTGATGAGTAAGGATGGAAGTCTGGAGGGTGAAGTGCTCGAAAGGGTACAGCAGGGAAGGAAGGTTGCTTGTTTGTTGAAAGCAGTGATAAGAAACAGGGAGGTGAGCATGGAAGTGAAAAAGTTGTTACTTGACAGTATTGTGATACCAACTCTGACATATGGAAGTGAAGCTTGGACCCTGTTGGAAGGACAGAAGTCAAGAGTGAGAGCAGTGGAAATGAGTTATTTGAGAGGAGCATGTGGAGTCACATGGAGAGACAGACTAACAAATGAGGAAGTGAAGGAGCGTTGTGGTGTGGTTGAGGATGTGATGGGAAGCGTTAGGAGAAACACGTTAAGGTGGTTTGGGCATGTGGAGAGGATGGAGAGTGAAAGACTGACGAGGAGAGTGTATGTGAGTGAGGTGGAGGGGGCGAGAGGGAGGGGAAGGCCGAGGATGAGATGGAGGGATGGAGTGGAGAGGTATATGAGAGAGGGGGGTGTGAGTTGGGAGCATGGTAGTGAAATGGCAGGGGACAGAGTGACATGGAGGCGATTTGTTTGTGGCCACCCCGTTCGGGATTGAGGCGTCTGGCAATAGATAGATAGATAGTTTAGGTTAGAATAATCGTAACCCCTGCATTTAAAAAATTCTCTGTTACCTTCTAGAGTCTACTCTGTCAAAAGAAAAACTGCTTCAACAATAAGTAATATCACCCATCATTATAGAAAATGCTTCTCTTGACTCTCTCAGCTGACAGGGCATCAGCTGCTCAGGCTCTAGTCTTGCACTAAACGAGAGAAACCACATTTTTTTGTTGTTGCTATATACTGGCATGTAAATAAAAACAGTACCAACTAGTATAGTAATATTTTCATCCTGAGCCTTAGGGTAATGAAGGGAAATGCAAGGTAATATTAGTGTCTTTGTAGGCAGAGAGATCTTTGGGGGTTGGCAACACTGGCCCACACACTCGACCTGGGCCTCAGCTCAGTCTGACTCACAGTGCCCCAGTAGTAGGTATACTCATGGGCATTCTTACCATCTCACAATTTTACCCTCTACAAATTATGAAATGGCTTCTCCTGCCCTGGTGCTGCTGCTGCTGCTGATGATGATGATGGTAATGATAATGATGAAGATGATGATGACAGTTATAATGATGATAATGTATACAGGCAAAGTGAACATCTTTAGTTTGTAAGATTGTAAATAATAAGGTGTTTAAAGTGTATGGGGGAGGATGAAAGTAGGTATACAAGCTTGGGCGATTGTATGTGTGTATGCGCCGACAGAGGACCGAGTGGCAAGAGTGAAAGATGAGTTTTAGGCAAGTGTAGAAGCATGTATGGACAAGTGTGAGAGGAGCGAGAGAGTGTTTCTGATTGTAGACATGAATGGCAAAGTTGGGAATGTACGAGTGGGTGGAGTGGTTGGTCAGTGGGGTGTGCCAGCTGAGGTGGATGGGAATGGTAGTGCCTTGGACATCTGTGCTGGTAAGGGGTTGGCAATAGCCAACACCTACTATTGGCACAAGGTGATCCACAGGTATACATGGAGAGTCTTGAGGAGGATGGATGGTGAACTTGTAGAACGGAAGGCAGTGGTAGATTACGTGTGTGTGGATGAGCGAATGAGAAGAGAAGTGTTGGATGCAAGAGTGTGGAGAGGATGGGGGAGTGGAATCTCTGACCTTCACTTAATGATGGCCAAGGTGAGGCTGCAAAGATAGTGGGTGAAGAGACCAAGGGGAAGACAGGAGGAAATAGCTCCTGTGAGAAGAGTGGAGAGGTTACAAGATAGTGAGAAAATGGCAGAGTATAAGAGAATAGTGGAAGAAAGATTGGGAAGGTATGAGTTAGAGCAGATGGAAGGGATGGAAGATGTATGTAAGATTTTCACGGAAGAGATAGGCGCAGCATGTGAGGAGGTTTGTGGAGTGAGGAGGAGATGCAGGGGTGTGCAAGGGACAGCATGGTGGAATGATGAGATGAAACGAGCTGTGAAACAAAAGAAGAAGGCATATAGTGAATGGCTAGTGAGCAGAGGTAGGGGAGGAGATGAGAGAGAGAAGAGAGAGGTGAAGAGATTGGTGAAGGAGAGTAAGAAGAAAGTGGATGAGGAATTAGGGAGGAATCTGAGTGTAAAATGGAGGGAGAGTAAGAAATTGTTTTGGAAGGAGGTAAAGAAAGTAAGACAGTGTGAAAGGGGAAATAGTAGGGGAGTGAAAGATGGGAATAATTGATTGCTGGTGGAGAAGAGAGAGAAATTGAGGAGATAGAAGGAGCACTTTGAGGATTTGTTGAATGTAGAGAGTGAGAGCAGAGCAAGTATAAGTGGTTGGGGAATGGCTGGGAGAAGAAGAAGTGAGAGGAGGGAGGAAGAGATCAGTAGGGCGGAAGTAGTGGAAGCATTGAAGAAGATCAAGGTGGGAAAGGTCCCAGGAATTGATGGAGTGTGTGGTGAAATGCTGAAGTATGGGGGTGAGATTGCTGTGGAATGGATATGGAAGTTATGTAGATTGGCTTGGGAAGAGGGAAGGGTTCCAGAGGACTGGAAATCAGGTATAATTGTTCCTTTATATAAACGAAAAGGGGAGAGAGAAGTATGTGGTAACCATAGGGGTATTTGCCTTCTTAGTGTGACTGGAAAGATGTATGGTAGAATACTAATTGATAGGGTTAGGCATGTAACAGAGGAGTTAGTTGGAGAAGAACAAGGGGGATTTAGGAAGGGAAAAGGATGTGAAGATCAGATATTTGTTCTAAGATGTTTAGTGGGGAAGTATATAGAGATGGGAAAGAAAGTGTATGCTGCCTTCATGGACTTGGAGAAAACTTATGACAGAATAGATAGGGAAGGTATGTGGAAGGTATTAAGAATATATGGAGTGGAGGGGAAATAGTTGAGTGCTGTGAAGAGCATATACGAAGGAGCTAGGGCTACTGTGCATGTGGATGGTGAGCTAAGGGAGTTCTTTGATCTGAAAGTGGGACTGAAACAGGGTTGTGTGATGTCTCCATGGCTGTTTAATGTATACATGGATGGGGTTGTAAAGGAGGTGCAAGGTAGGGCAGCGGATGTGGGGGTGGCTCTAATGAATGAGGGCGAGATGTGGAAGATTCCAGTGTTGTTGTTTGTTGATGATACAGTATTGTTGAGTGAAGATGAAGGGGAGTTGCAAGGTTTGGTGAATGAATTTGGGACAGTGTGTAAGAAGAGGAATTAGAAAGTCAATGTGAACAAGAGTAAAGTTATGGTGTTTTAGAGGAATGAAGTCACAGAATGTACAGTGAGGTTGGATAGTGAGGATATGGGGAATGTAATTGCATTCAAGTACTTGGGCAGTGTGATGAGTAAGGATGGAAGTTTGGGGGATGAAATACAGTAATCTCTCTACTTTCCGGACAACCTCTATCCGGTTACCTCACTGTTTGGACATCGTAGGCTGATGGTTGAAACCCAAAAATTGCAAAAAAAAAAAACATAAAAAATCCGATTTTTTTCGACCACATCAGTTTGAATTTCTCGCACACGCTGACTGGCTTCCCTCCTGCACTCTCCCCCTCCTGTTAGCTTTCTCTCAACCCCTGTGAAGAGTGGATGGTTGTCAGATCGTCTGCGGTATCTTCGTTCTTGTGTAAACAATCATAATTCACAGTGCTAAGGATTAAGTGTAGTTAAAAACTGGATTACTGGCCATGCTTCAAGAGCAATTATGACCACTGTAGAAACCTTAGAGGTGGGGGTAATATTCGTTAACCATCATGGACATGTAAGTAACACTGTCAGCTGCTAAATATTTTTCCATAATCACTTCTAAATCCTCATTCTCTGGTTACATTTTATTTACTTCATGCTTTGTGTCCCATATTTGAGTGCGCAGGCTGTGAAAGAGATGATTTTCTCAGTGATTACCATGTCTCTTACTTACGTTCACTATCTAGTCAACTGGTGAGCATTTTTGCCGTACACACCTCTAAATCGTAATTTTTCTGGTTACATTTTACTTACTTCATGCTTTGTGTTCCATATTTGAGTGCACAGGCTGTGAAAGAGGTGATTTTCTCAGTGATTACCATGTCTCTTACATATGTTCACTATCCAGTCAACTGGTGAACATTTTTGCCCAACTCACCTCTAAATCATAATTTTCTGGTAACAGTTTATTTATTTGATGCTTTGTATCCCATATTTTAGTGCATAAGATATGAGAAATGATGATTTTCGTAGTGATAGCCACGTCCGATACTTACTTACACTAAGCTGCCAACTCATGAACACCCCTGCCTTACTCACCTCAAATTCATCATTTTGGGGTTAAAATTCGATTAATTCATGCTTTGTGTCCATTATTTAGGTGAATGGGGTCTTAAATAAGTGCTATGCATGTCCGGTAGGGAGGTAGGTAGGTGGTTTTCTGATTCAGGTTAGGTTAGGCTAGGATCAAGAATGACCGGTGCTGTTGGTGAACAGTGAACACCTTTGCCATACCAAACTCTAAATCATCATTTTTCTGGTAACAGTTTATTTATTTGATGCTTTGTATCCCATATTTTAGTGCATAAGATGTGAGAAAAGATGATTTTCATGGTGATTGCCACATCCGATACTTACTTACACTAAGCTGCCAACTCGTGAACCCCCCCCCCTTTTTTTTTTTTACGCAAGGAAGAAGGAACCAAAGGCCACAGGCCTGCATACTGTTACTTCCAAGAAAAAGCAAAAACAATACAAAAGAGAGCCAAATTCAAGATCTGTTCATTTCGAGATGCCTGGGCACACTGCGTTTGAAAGACAGGAGATCATAGGAAGTAGGAAATACAGACAGAGGAAGACAGTTCCAGAGTTGACCGATTGCATAAATGAAGGACTGGGAGTAATGGTTAACTCTTGCATTAGAGAGTTGGACAGAAAAGGGATGAGAGTTTGTTGCTAG